>VTPC01000765.1:0-256033 GCA_011009095.1 Ignelater luminosus | reverse complement strand
AAAAAACACGCTAAGACTAATTCAAGATTGTATTTCATTTTATCAGACCAGACAGTCCCTGTACTAGGGGCAATTGTCATTTACTTCAGCTATGTATTTTTAACAGATAGTTAGTCTTGACGATCGGTTGCAAAAAGATATTACTTCGATGATTTAGATTGGAAATTGATGCCGGACGACAAATTGTGAAGGAAGTAACTCGTGTTGAAATACTTACCCGTTTGGACAAAGTCGGGACTGGCCCGTAGGGCACAGAGTCTAAACATTCCGCAGTCAAACCGGTCTGAAGACCACGTAGAACAGAAATCCAAATTCCAACTTATTTGTCGCTTCCAAGTTTAATAAAGACCGTGTAATCTAGAAACAAACACGCTAAGATTAATTCTAAATCGGATTTCATTGTATCAGATGAGGCAGTCCCTATATGAGGAGCACTGTCATTTACTTTAGCTACGTATTTTATCAGATAATTAGTCTCGACGAACGGTTGCCGAAAATTTTTAATTTAAATATGACGTTTCATGACGTCAGTCACTGATTACTCTAGATGTTAAATATTTTACCAATAGACAGCACTGACGTGACGCTAGTTCCGCAAACACAATTGGACACAATCTCGTAAATTGTAAACGTATATAAATTCTTGCTCTCACCATCATCAGCCGCCCTAATCTGGAATGATTTTGGAAAAAAACTTGTAACAGCCAATTTTACCGCACACCTTTCTGTTTCATCTTCCCAGTCCGCAACAGAATTGGAGCGCCATCCGCCATGTGCCATCAATTTGGTCAAATCAGCGCCGGCAGGGTAGCAGAAGAAAGTCTAAAACTATACCGTTTTTATCTGCATTTGAAAAACCAAGGAGCTGTGCTATCTTCCGTAGTGTCTTTGACAAAGTGTTCAAGCCCACATTTGTGTAATTTAGGAACTGTTCTTAATTTCTTGTACTTTTGCTATGCATCGATCTCCTGGAGGGAGTTGTTAACATTAACAACAGTAAACACCCGTTTTCTGTTATGTTTTCGTGTCTGGAATCTAAACGACTAGTGTAGTACCTCCGTCTTCAAAATCATTAACCAATTCTTCTATTCGGAATTCCCTAGACGACTTACGCGACATTATTATTGCTCTAGGGATCAAAGATTCTGATCTATTACGTAAATATATACCTTTAGTAGTAAGTAAGTATTATCCAGAAATTTTTCTAGATCTTCTCGAGTAAATACTCTTAACTGTTGTGCATGAACAATATGACCATAATGATAAAGATTTCACATTCTTTGACCGCTCGCAATGTAAGCTAAGATTATCCTCTCCAACTCCTTTTGCCTATTTTCTATTTTTCCAGTTTTCTTCCCTTGCTTCATTTATAACATCTTCAAGAACGACAACATCCTTTTCACTACAATTTTTATTATAATACATTTTTGACATTTTTTTGTCACGATCCAGAGTTATTTACAAATAAACAGTTGCTACAACAACTAAGCAACCACGACTGCCATTTGTTTAAATTAAACTAACTACTAAAACAATACACAGATTTTATTTATTTATTTCTTTGTTGGTTATTTCCATGGAAAATAATGCTGATTACATCTAATTTAAAATTTAATCTTGAATTAATTTTTAGTTTTGCTACATTATCTTTTACTTCTATAACCTGTATTGCTTACATTGATGTGACAACATGTATAGAATAACTGTCAAAGTAGCGTTGGAGAAAATCTTATCAGAGTTTTTCAAATTTGACAATCAAGTTGACCGTTTTCGGAGTATAGTCATTAGTAGCTTTTTTTTAGCTAACACATCAAGGTTTCACATAAAAAAAGACATTTCGCAATAGAACGCGATCATGGCCAACTACCGTGGTGCCAATGTGGCAAAAATTTTATTATCCGAAATACATTGTCGAAAAACAACATTTTTTCAATTTGTTGGGCCGCTTTCAAAGCAGAGCGATCTATGGGCCATAGAGCACACTTAAGATCACTTATTGCACGGCTTACTTCGTTTTATGTATGCGCATCCGAATGTTATAGTGTCAAAGGAGTCCTAGTAACCCCCAGACTAAGGTTTTACTCATAATTCCCTTTACGATAGTAAAATTACTGTAGGGAATATTTTTAGGCGAGTCTAGAAAAATTAAATTTATCATAATCTGAACAATTTTACGTTTTACATTGGGCACCATTGTGGAAAATGGTTTCTATGGTTACGACCGAGCTACAGGAGATTTTATGGTCCTCTTCTGCGTCGTTCTTGGCCTTTTTTACTCCGTGCTTGATAACCTCGCATAACGATGGTTTGATTTAGTTATTTAGATAGTTTTCCATTTCTTTAAACGAAAAGCCGACAAGCCAACAATTCGAGCTTTCTTGAGTTCGTTCAATTGACGGTAATTTCCCCGTTGCCATCATCTACGGTTATGCGATCCTAGTAATTACTTGTTTGCCCCTGGACGACTATATTAATACTTACATCCCAGTTTTTAAAATTGCATTCATCACAGATTTGAAAAACAACTGATTTTTTCTACATAAACATCAGTTCCGACGCAACAACTTATACCTAACCTCAAATACAGACGACATAACAGAATAGGAGAGCCAGCCCATTATTCATTTTCTTTATTTTTAGTAAAATTATTATCTGTCAAATTGACAGTTTGCATTAGAAATTATCAGTTTTATAATGATTTGTAGGTTATGTTGTTGGTGTGGGTTGTGTCTAAGCTACGTGTTACGGGAGAATTCCACAGCCTATTGAAAACTTGAAATTGTTTAATGATCGCTTGTTATAAATATACGCGACGGTATGAATTTTATCCCCCGGTCGTCTTTTGTCTCGATGCAGCGATCGCTTTTGCACTAGCTGTGATTTTTAGTTTCTTGATCCTAACGGTGACGTTTCTTGAGACAATCGATAAGTTTATCCACTAGTATAAACCGTTCAGATTAAGTGCCACAAATAAAGGGCAAACATGTGTTTTCAAAATAGTTGCACAAAAGACAATTGAAAAACAGAGCAGAATGTCAGAGGAAAAAGGGTATCGGTTTCTAACGGTCTCTAAGATACTTTTCTTAGCAAGATGGTGTATGCAAATAGCGCAATTTAGCAATTTTAACAAAAGAGAACTTAGTCGCGTAGATTGACAGCCTGCTTCATAATCAAGGGGTCGAGTGTTCCAATCCTGATGGATACCAGTTTTTTAATTTTTTTTTTTTTCAAAGTCTTATATTACTTTCTACACTAATTTATTGTAGTTAATCATTACAAAAGGAAAAAACAAAACAAAAACCTAAAAACAAGAATTATAAGATTTTACGCCCGACCTCTTGGTTATAAAGCAGGCGGTCAGTCGATTCCATTTTAGTTATTATGTTCCTCTTTCTTAATGCATATTTAAATGAAAAATATTTTTGTTATTTAGCATTAGCAAAGCCTACTTTCGGTAATCTAATTATTATTGGTGCGACATTATTTATTAACCAATTAACAAACTAAAACCTGTGCTGTAATCAGAATCTCATAATCATTCTAATTATCCAATAAAATACAGGGTGTCCCATTTTAAAAGATTATTATTCCAATTGCTGCTCTTTTATAGCAAATGGCATTTTATTTTAGTACACTGGAAAGACGACATGAACAATATCAATATAAAAAGAAAGAGAAAACGCTGAAAATACATTCAAACTCTCGCGCATTTTAAATAATTGCAAACTTTTGCTGAAATAACTCTACTTCAACTGGAAACATTGAAAAACTAGAGACTTAACACCTATTTGACATTTTTGGGAGTATTTGTTTACGATCGTAGAAGTAAATGAGAGTAAATATCGAAAGAAAGTACTACTAATAGAGACGTATTATGATTACAATGATCAACCTCTCTGGATTCTCTACAATGTGTCATTTCTGATATGACATTTTCCTTGTTTTTTGTGCAACTGTCCTTCTACATGAGCAAACCATTTAGAGTGTAAACTTCACTTTCTGACATTATGTCTAGGTCTAACTTTTTTATTTGAAATAAACAAAGTTCAGAGTAATCGCCAACACAACCTGATTCTCGGCACCTCGGGGGCTTGGTCCAACGGTTGCTCCTCGATGTCCGGATGTGGCAGACGTATCGACTTCCGTGCCGGATGACGGTTTGTAGGCGAAGGATGCTGCCCTGACTAAAGCGAGCTGGATGACTGATTTCGGTTGTTTCAAGGACGGTGGAAGATTCTCCTGGTGCTAGAGAAATTGTTCAATGTCGACGATCTCCCAATCGTCGGCTGCGTCTACTTTGTGGACTTGGTGACTTGATACTAACTACTTCCTGCTTCAACTCTAACATTTAAAGCAAGTATTCGGAATGGAAGAAGCTAGCAAATAAAATCGGTTAACTCAATATAAATTACGCTAATATCACAAAAAGTACTCTATTCCCTAAATTAAACGGGAGGGAGCGGAAGACGAAAAAGTGGAAGGGATAGTTGGGATGGCAATCTTCTGGCGCCGCGCCACCCGCAGGTGGAACGTCCCTGAGTCCTCATTTCCATGGCGGCTCTCTGCAAAAAGACCGGCCAGGAAGTGAAGAATCCGGACTTGTCGGCGATAGCTAAATATAGCTCCCGCGTAGAGAAGAAAGACGCATGACTTCTTCCATCTGGATGAGAATCAAATGTTTGTAATAGCGGTCACTGACTTGAGAGTTCTATTCGCTCGTTCGACAGGAACAGCGAGAGTGAATTTTAATTCCGAAATCCTGTAACAGCTTCGCAAAGACTCGGCTGTCGTACTGGCTTCCATTATCGGTAATTACAACTCGGGGTGTTCCAAAACGAGCGATGGTTTCTTCGTAGAATGCCTAGTTACGCTGACGGTGGTGGCTCTTCATTGAAGACGGCACACGACTCATTTTGTGAATCGGTTCTGGAAAACGTCTAGGGGCCAACTAGATCCGTGCTGACAAGACCATTGCATCTTTCCGGCGGTCTGCTGTTGCGAAGCCTTGAATCGCTGAGAAGACGGGTACTCGCTGACATATTTTGTGATGTCTTAAAACATGCTGGGCCAGAAGTACTGCGATTTAGAGTTTTAATTGACCGGCTGTCGAGGCGTTAGGATTTCCTTTCAAGACACGCACTCCTAACGGCGAAGCCACACATAACTTCTCGTCGTCTTTAAGACTGTTGATCTGGAAGTGACGCTCCAGGTGGCCGTCTCTGGCAATAATCCGGGAACTTTTCGAAATGCTCCTGATCTCTGTAAATAGATGTTACATCGCGGTAAGTAGCCGGTCGGAGTCTTCATGGAATGTAGAATGTAGATTGGTGATCCGACAGGATGGTGAAATGATATCCCTCCCTCTTTCACGGTAACGCAGTAATTTTGTTCGGCTTGAATATGCAAACCTTATTTCCCAATGGGGCATCTATTCGAATGATTTTCATTTTTTTACTCTCACTCTTACCCCTGATTATGTCATCATTTTTGTTTAATGGCAACCTCAATTTTTTCTTACAGATTCTGATTCTCTTAAGAATTCTGCGTACGGCAAGCATACGATTATGTCAGTTGCGTAACTACCAGCTGATTTATTCCAGATAGATAAAATATGCAATAAATTACAAATGAAGCCAAGTAAACTGTTTTAAATACTAACACAAAAACACAACATCTATTTATGAGGGAGGGGGAACATTAAAATACATAATTAACTCAATCATAGAGGTCGCTGTGTTTGCTCTCGCACACATAACCTTGAAATCCTAACTGGTACTCCATCACTTGCGATACATCGTTGGAGAAGATATAACAATAGCAGTCTTTTAGTGAAAACAAAGTTCAAATTTGGTGTTTATTTCGGATATGAAACAGATGAACGTAAACATTGTTAACTGAATAATTTAAATTAAACAAAAAAAAATTGAGAATCAACTAGACTTGGACGCTGATTCTCGTTTTCTTTACTTTCTTTACTAAATATGAAGGGGAAAGCAATTTTTTAATTGTTCACCTGGAACTATGTCCTGATTTTATTATCTTTACGGAAATATTAAGTTAGTATGTCAAAACACTTTAATAAATTCCTCGCTTACTTTTAATGTTCAGACAGATAACTTAATTAGAAACCCTCGTATAAACATAACACTTAACGCTTGCGTTGGCTACATTACGACGGTAAATTTAAATACCTAACTGTAAATGAAAAACAATATCTGTTATTACGTTCTTAATTATCTCACGTTGCATATCATTTAAATCTGTTGCATCCCACAAAGTAAAACGCATCGTTGCGCCAAGAAAATTAATCAAACTATCTAGTCTTGTTTGAAAAAATCCAAAATCAAGAACACCAAATACATATTTTCAAGCCTCTTTTCGATAAGGAAAACTAGTGGTTGGCATTATGTCATACACCTTTTCGTTTTATGTATTATACGCTGATAAGGCGCGTGATTGGCGATAAGAACGTGATACGCCCTCGCCCAACATTCTGTTGTATATTTTAATATTAAATAAAAATGTTACGGGAATTACAAGAATTTTAATAACGTTCTTATAGTGTGTTTCCTTTCTTGTGTTCTAGGTCGGCCAGCGAAACACGAAGTCCTTTTTACCGACTGCTTATAGAAAAGTCATCAAGAATTGTTATTATTTACGGATCTTTTAAAACTACTTGATTTTAGAGAAGAGAAGAATAATTTTATTAGTTCGTTAAGAAAGTTAAAAGTGTTCCTAAATCATTAAATAATACTAAAAGATATTAAAAATATACTTTAAATAGAATTTCTTAAATTAATCTCCGAAGTGCCTGACTACTTCAAAGCGTCGAAAGAAGTACATGGAAAATTGTTCTTGAGAATCCTTCAGAAGACATTCATGGTTTTAATGGTAAGTTTTACTTCATAATATTTATATTACTTTTATTTTTATTTTTAAATCTAAGTAGGTGTTAGACGCAAATAACAACAAAACTTTGTTTTGAATTCCTTCTTGTTTCCATAATAAAATAATACTGATAACTAATACTAATGACCACAAAAACAAGCCAACTAGGTATAGGTATAAATATGTCATATTTTTCACAAGTTACCGTTTTTAAGAAATAACAAAGCATGATCAGTTCGTGGTAATTCCAATATAATTTTAATGGCATCTGAGCTTAACTATGCATAAAATGCACTTAAAACCAGTCTTTTTATTAAAGACGACTGAAACGTCTACCGAGTCGCGTTTATATGATCATTTTATAAATCCACATAATAATCAACTCGATTTAGTCATTTAGCTTGGATAACCGTGTAATCAAATTTCAAATGAAGGAAAGTTCAAGTAACACGTAACGCCACTATAATTATTAAAAAAGAATTATAAAAGATGATCATTATTGAAGAAAACACCGAAAATACACCCAAAACACTTCCGCACATTAAAGTTAGCAGAGAAAATTCTTAAAACTAGGCCCTTTTAACAGTCGCTTTTCAACGCTTCCTATTCAATAATACCCAGGAGTTTTCATAATCAATAGGTTATGTTTGATTTTTTAAAGTCAAAATACAATTAATCAGGTTGGTATGAACGTCAGAATAACTTTGATATCTAATGACTTTATTTTTCTTAATTTGCTCTGCATAATCATCTAATTAAATTTCGAACTGTTAATTATCAGGGTTCTTTCATTTAATCGTTTCTTTTAAGAAGCTGGAAGATTCTGGAATTCAGTTAACTCCCTCTGTTAATTTAATTTGAAATCATTACATTCTAATTTTAACCGCATAATTATCTAAAAATCCTAACTCGAATTAAAAAAGTATAAAAATCATCGATTATACTTTAAATCTGTCTTAAAATCTAGTATAATTAATTCTACCCATTTGAATTCCTGCGCAAGATATTTTTTTTGTTATTATCGTTTCTTACGGATTGGCATTCATCATTCAATTAGCGAATTTCAGAGAGAGTGGTTGCGTTTTATTGTTAGTTTATTTTGTGTCAAATTTTGGTAAATTCCCTTGAAGAATCTGAAGGTAAAATTGAAATTCTTCATTAAATTACTACCTGGTATTAGAAATATTGCCCCTCAAGTTAGAATTTTGAAAGAACTAAAAAATTGTTCGGCATTTATAGAAAGACCTCTTGTGATTGGAATGATGTACCCATCATTTTTAAGTTTGCTCATTTTACTGTATCAAAAGTCAAGATATTTATTACATCTTGCTTTTTTTTCTATATCAGAGCTGTTACGGTCTAAAGACGTTTAGCTTCCTGTTGGTTATTTAGTGTCCGCGAGTTTTTAAAGTAGATTTCCATTGTTTTTCCATAATTCTCGGGCACTAATTGATTGATTGATTGATCATGGCACTACCCTCCCAAGTGGAGTTTCGCCGCTTTCTTGCTGAAGTCTTTACAATCCGTAGTTTGGGATGGATTAGTCCCCGTTTTCTTGCTGCATAGTGTAGGGATTTTATGCTTTTCTAAATCTTGCTGCAATTTCTCTACATTTCTTTTTATCTCTTGTTTTTTCCTTCTATTCAGTTACTCCCACGCTCTTTATATCTTCTTCAACTTCTTGTAACCATCTGTTCTTTGGTCTCCCTCTTCTTCTTTTATTTGCTGGTACCCATTCCATTATTGTTTTGATCTTGTTTTCAGTCCCCGATCTCCAAACATGCCCAAGACATTTAATTCTTATTACTATTTCATTTTACTATACTTTCACCATCTAATTCCTTTTCTATTTCGTGGTTCATCCTTCCTCTAATTTCATTATCTCTTGTTTTTATCGGACCTAATATTGTTCTCATTACTTTTCTTTCAAAAACGTTTAAATTATGTTGTTCTTTATTTGTTAGTACCATTGTGGGCTTTATCATGGTTTTGTAGATTTTAATTTTTGTTCGCTTTCGTATTGATTTGTTGCATAGAACTTTTTTATTTGCGAAGAAAGCTCTGTTTACAGCTTGTATTATTTCTTGGACTTCTGTTTGCAACTCTGCTGTATTGGTTATTGTGATTCCCAAATACTTGAATTTAGTAACTTTTTCAAAATCATGTGTACCTACTTTTACTCTTCCTGTTCCTGTTTTTCCTCCTATTTTCATTATTTTGGTTTTTTCTACGTTTATTTCTAGACCTAGCTTTTTTCCCTCTGTCTCTAATTTTGCTTAAGATTCTTTGTTTTGTTATTATCACCAGATCGTCTGCATAGGCTCTAATCTGTCCGCCTCTTGTTCTTAAAGTCCCTTTTTTTGGATTTTTCTTAATACGTATTCTAGTACTAAGTTAAAGATAGCTGCAGAGAGCGCATCTCCTTGTCGCACCCCTTTATTAAACGGGAATTCATTTGTTTCTCCATATTCCGTCCTCACTGTTGTACTAGTATTATTTAGTGTCATTTGTATTAGTGCACTCAGGCACTAATAACATTCTGAAGACCAATTCCGGTATAAGTCCCTAATTTCAATGTGCAACTTTATAATTCTGTAGATGCTAGAACTATTGTCTGTACAATCAGCGTAGCGCGTAATGCCACAGTGTATCTAAAGATTCTTCTACATTTCGAATGCCATGACGTAGCTCATAATCTTCAACTAATAATCTGTTGGTTATTTAGTGCATGCAAGTGTTTAAAGTAGATTTCCAGCGTTGTTCTCCAAATATTCACGTTTAATAACATTATGAACATTCTTAGCATCGTAAGTCTCTAAACTCGATTTACAACTTTACAGTTCTGTAACTTGCCACAACGCAAAAACGTGTAAATAAGGTAACTTGTTATAGACATCGAGGTGACTGAGCACTGCTTACAATATTTCCTGCTGCAAAGCAGCAGAAACTACTGCAAGTTTAAGCGTTTTGAGGCTGGTTTGGTTTTTTTTTTTGGAAAAGATTAACGCTGCACGTGGTCAGGGATTAGAGTAGGACGGATTGTGGGAATAGTAAAACTTGCAACCGAATTGCGGAAAGACAGTTATCTTTCGATTCCATCGCTTCTGTTGATCGTAAAGGCAATGACGCTGAGTGCGCTTGTTCCTACTACCAGTACACTGCAACCCACTTCGGAAATAAGACTACTGAAATCGACACTAAATGCATCACGACCCTTAAGACGCTTTAAGAAATTTTGCCATAGGCCCTATTGACAAATTTGCTGGTAGATCCGGTAGACTGTTGATAAACATTTGGAATTCCTTTCTTGTGTGTTAGTTAAATGGCATGGCGCAATTTGTGATTTGTGACTAATAATCTGTTGGTTATTTAGTGTGCGCGAGTGTTTAGAGTAGATTTCCGGTGTTTTTCTCTTCGAATTCCCACCGTTTTTCTTTCAGAATCTTGAAACATCTAATGACATTATGAAAACCTATACCTGAAAGTCCTTAAACTCGATTTGTATAGTGGTTTCCAAATTTCGTGGCACGCAACCTTCGATGCGCAGAAGAAAAATTTTAGCCGAGCAGCTCTACATGCATGATTTTTACAATTTTCTATCTCTCTTTCTTGTGCAATAAGCTCTGCCTTTTGCGCATTTCGCATGCTACGAGATTTGGAAACCACTCTAACCTTACAGTTCTGAATTTTTCCAGTCCTGTATTAATTAATAAATTGTCTTTGGTATACGCATTTTCTGTGTTGTAACAATTAGGTACATAAATAAAGCAAAACAAGTGATTGATGCATAAAGTGCACTTAATTTTTATTAACTGTACTAACACCATCATCGGTCGGGCATCACTGAACTCATCTCTGCACCTTAAGCTAAATTGTGAATGAATATGCACTCATCTGTGAGATAAACAAATAAATCCTTAAGCCGACGAGTGACGGAGGTTTAGACTTTAGAAGACTATTGGAGAAGCACTGTCACGCTCTACGATTATTGCAACCTCTACTGGAAATTTAAACAACTAATTTAAGACGCGTTCAATGCACATAGCGATCTGTGCACATCGATATAATTTTAATTCTGGAGCGATTCAAAACATTTGATTGGCGCGGCCCAAGTAGGCCCTAACTGTCATTATAACCTAGAAATAACGACTTATAATTCGTAATCTCGGATTAATAATTTGTTGGTTACTCAATGCCCACGAGGGTTTAGAGTAGATATCCTATCCTGAATGAGAATTATACATCCTTATTCACAATTTTGAAATCGCCCAGGGGAAGGAAGCTTCTCAAGGAATTTACAAAAACTGTTAAACACATTCAGATAAAAAGTAACATGATATACTGCAATAAAAAATCTGTAATTCCATAAGTAAACTATCCTCTAGCAATGTTTCCGCTTACAGAAGAAACAAAAAGCCTTTTATTTATAGCAATGTCTTAATGAATAAAAATTTCAACTCAATTAGTCAATCAAATTAGTGCTCAGACATGCTCTTTGTTTACACAACTGGGAGTAGCAAAAGAAAGAAAAAAAAGGTGAACTTAATAGATGATATCATAACGTGTGTTACACATACGTTCAAACCCACATCTCTTTTGTAAGAGACTATTATTTTTGCTCTAACAATGTGAAGGTCGCTGTGTATGTTCGAATCCAAGGATAACGATTTTTTTTTGTTTTTTTTATTTTTTTTTATTTCTTCTAAAATTGTTTTTATACCTTAATTTCATAATAATAAAAGTTCCCTTAAGCAAACACTTCCTTATTGAAATTAAAAGTCCTTTCAAGTTTAGATTTTTCCGGATAATTACATGTGAAGCTTTTAAAGTTAATATTATCTGTAAATAATCTGTGGCATTTTTTGCTATTTGAAAATTAATGAACTGGCGGGAAAATTTGAATAATAACTAGTTTTAATTTTTCAATTCTTAATTAACATTTAATTTTTGACATATTAAGATATATTCACCGTGCAGAAGATTTTTCAAATTATAAAACGATTTCTGCAAAAGGACAAAAAATGTTTCTCACAACGTTTTTACAGTTAGAAATCTAAAATAAAAATGGAGAAAAAAGAAACATGTTTCGATGATGAGCAGCGCACGAAAGGTTTCTTTTTTATAAACTTTTTGCTATCTACTTCCTTTAATCATTTTGACATTTTCTTTAGTGATTTAAACGATCGCTCACACGACTAACAGTGTAGGGGGCCTTAACATTTTCATGTCTCGATAAATAGAACTTTAAAAGCGTGATTTTGATGATTTTTAGTAATCGTACTGTTATTAGGCAGGTGCCTACTGTAATTTGTATTTTTTTCCTGCAGTATAGAATTTTTACTTTTGTAAGTAGGCCGTAATGTATGGCACATACGTTATAAAATCTGAACTTTACTGGAGTAATACAAAAGGCCAAGTTATTTTATTATACAGACTCAAGGAGAGCGAGTGTCATCTTTGTATTTTTACTTTTCCTAAACTAGGCGTGGTTTTGTTCATTGGTGTGTGTGTGTGTGTGTGTGTACGTTCAAAGTACATTTTAAAACGTTGACGTCAAGCCATCAGACACAATAACATAAATATACACTATTTTATATTATCATTATGTTATTAATAAGAGCAACTTAATAAATGTGTCTACAATTTCACGATAAGGAATTAGAAAGATCGATAAAATTAAGAAAACAATAAATACGTTTCAAGGTGTGTCTCAGAAACTGAAGAAATCGCGATATTTTAAGGAAATTCAATACTTTCAATTACTTTATCTGATTGATGATAAAGATTAATTTAGAGAATATTAAAGAGTGGTGTTTTTATTTCAATTACAATAATAAAAGCTTTTTAAAAAGGCTGCCGCCGCACAATGTGCGCGCACACACCATGAATAAAGATTCCAAAATTTAATTAAAACCGGACAAAACTGTTTTATAACTGTTTTTACGAGCCATAATTTTTCTTGTGGATTTTTTAAGACAACTTGAATGCGCTTCGAAATACATTAAAATTCTAATATATGAATGGCCTACAGAGATAACACGAGCCACTTTTTTTACTACTGAAACAGTAAGTTGTCGAGTTGATGATGAATCTTATTTCGCTTTTTTTAGATTTAGAATTTTCGTTTTTTCTATGCTTTTGAAAAGTTTTTTTGATATTAGTGGCTGACATTTAACGTGCACATAATTTTTGATGCTCTAACAACATTTGCCCTAAAAACAATGTCGAACCTAGCATAATGATGAGTTGCTGATCTTGAAATAAACGGGTTGCTGTTTATGATTAATGCCTGACGTTACCATCGTGTGCACATTGATAAATTAATAACTCAAAGAAAAAGTGAAATTTAATCATTCAATATCGAATAGTTGATGAACTTGAGCAAGAAAAGAAAATTTCATCCTAATGTAAAACGTTACACAAGTAATAGAAGGCAACTAAATGAATTCATCCTTAGAAAATAGTTAAAAACGAATTTTTATACACGACTAACGATGAGAAGATTGAGTTTTTATTGTAGCGTTCAACTTAACCGACATAATATTCAATATTTCAGTAATTTCACTTAATGCTACCCAGAAATGTAAAAATGGCAATTTGACAACAAAACAGCGTAATCAGCGAACGTAACCTAGAAGTGTCAATACGACAGCAACGCAATGATGAGTAGAGTGCTAAGAAATATTATGGGAGAAAGTTATAAATCAAGAGATGGCGCTAGATTACGTCAAAACGTATCAAAATGGCAGAAGACCAGACGATCATCATACAACCAACGTTGCCAGAGCTGACTAGAAATCTTCCAATCTGAAGATTTATAAGATTTATGATTGTTTCCGAATGATTTTAAATAGTTTTTCTCCAATATCTTTTTCCACAGTCTCTAGTAGAGGCCTACACGAGTCGGGTTTTCTAGTCGGGCCTTTACGCGGTCCGGATCGAAAGCTTGCGTTCGGGTCTATCGGGCCGTTTGGATCTCTCGACCCTTTGGGTTCTCGGGTTCGTCGGACCTCTCGGGCCGTTCAGGCCATCAGGCCTGTTGGGCCTTTTAGATTTCTTGGCCCTTCGGATTTCTCGAGCCTATCGGGCCGTTTCTTAGCTCTTTAGGTCGCTTGGATCTATATCTCGAGCCTATCGGGCCACACGGGTCTGTCGCGACGTTCGGGCCTGTCGGGCCTTTTGGACCGTTTGGGGTCGTTAAGCCTTTTGGACTTCTCGGCCTCGTCTGTAGGACTGTTCGGGCCTGTCACGCTATTTGGATATCTCCTTCCTTTGGGCTTTTCAAGTCCGTCAGGCCGTTCGGACCTCTCGCGACTGTCGGACCATTCAGGCTGTCAGTTTTGTCGGGCCTTCGAACTTCTCGGCCCTTCGGGTATCTCGGGTTTATCGGGTCGTTTGGATCTCTCGGACCTGTCGGGCCATACGAATCTGTCTCGGCGTTCGAGACTGTTTGGACCGTTCGGGCCGTCGAGCCTGTCGGGCGTTTTGAACTCCTCGATAAGTTATCAGATTTTTTTTTGGGCCCCGTCAAGTTTGTCCCCATTAGTGCGGGTCGAGTTGAGTCTTATAGATTTCAAACCGTGCAGGGCTCTGGTATCTAGTCTAGATTAAAATTAG
Source organism: Ignelater luminosus (assembly GCA_011009095.1). NCBI lineage: Eukaryota > Metazoa > Arthropoda > Insecta > Coleoptera > Elateridae > Ignelater > Ignelater luminosus. The sequence continues at coordinate 241,528 of VTPC01000765.1, read as the reverse complement.
ATTTTTCAAACTCAACTGCCTATAGTAAAACCAATTGTTGTGTAAAAGACAAGATGTAATTATTTGCATCGTATTCCTCGACTGTAGCTTTTTTCTCTAAGTATATCGTTCTCAATATAAATGGTGACGAGAGTTTGACACCCTGTATCGCGAGAACGATACACTTCAAGAGAAAAAGTAATAGGGCAAAGTAGGCTTACTTTCTGTCGAGGAATGTAATGCGAATCATTACATTTTGTTTTTGACACGGTGTATCACCTTACTGCAGACCATTGGAGTTGAAAGGTTTTGAGAAAATTCAATTTTACTAGAAAATAACTCATTCTACAGAAAAGATGCAAGAGTAGTTATTCTGTCAAATCAATTGTTAATTCCGAAAATAAAAAAAAAATGTTTTAATTTTTCAGTGGCGTAAGGATTCTCCCTAGCGTACGGAGTTAGCTCCCTTGCAATTCCCCGCCTCTGCTGAAGATATCAAACACAACAAAACATTGAATAGTAGATACCTAGGAGTAACAAGCACGTAGTAAATCTCGTCCCGATATCTCACCTTGTTTATGAAGTATCGAAAAAACAAGAAATTTAATTGAAATTTTGACACCCTGTATCTCGGAGACAACGCATTTACAAACACATATTTACCTAAACTTTTTTACCCACTTTCACGAGAACTACGCGCCTTTATAATTGTCGATACTATTTTTTAATACCCTGTATATACAATGTGTCTCAAATTTCTGGCTTACCATTGGGATTTAGGTAACCGTAAAAGATACGATGTAGGTTAAACCGCCTATATTGAAGATCAGTTTACTGATGGTTTTGTGTTTTCAAAGAAGTCCACGGCTTACTAGATATTCGCTAAAAACGAAATTATCCGATTTTCTTTAAAGTGGAATATTTTAGGAATACGCAAAGATAGAGAGGAACGCCAAACAGGAGGTTTGTTACGGAAGAAAGAAGGCAATCGCTGTTTTGATAGCAGTGTTTTAGTGTTTAGTGTTCTGGTAAACGGACCTAACTGTATTTGACCAACACAAAGTAGTTCCGTGAAATGTGTTGCTCCTATCAATAAATCTATGGGAGCCGGTTCTCCAAAGTTGAGATCTGCTAAACGAAGATTTGGAATATTTAAATTTCTAACGTTATTTTTATCTATACTCAAGGTAGTCAGAATATATAAAGAACGGGGGATATAATATCAAGCTGTTCAATCCCGATGTGGAAAAATCTATTTTGGACGAAGTTAAGCCTTGTCTACTAAATTTTGTAATACTGTTAGTCGGCTTTTTACTTTTTAATGTTTCAATATTATTTGCTACAGACATGGCAAAAGTAATAGATGAAATATGTGCATAATGAATTTCCGATCCTCCCTTTTGTAACAGAAAATAAATAAGGTACGTGTACGTGATAGACTGGAAGAACAAGAAGAAAATGTTGAGGAAACATGAATACACACCCTCATCGGAGTTGTACCGCTGAAGGTTGCAGGCTGAAAATTGCGCAATTTCTTTGTTTGTATGTAATTCCGTGGTAATTTGATTCAATAATATTATATATCCGACTCAAAGGACCAAAAATTAATGTTAATAATTTTGCGTAATGAGAAAACAATTCACTTTATTACGAAAATACATAAAAGTCTATTGCTTCTAGGGCTGGGCGATTATTAACAGTCGATTAATCGTATAATCAAAATAATTCATTAATCGAAATAATTGAAATGATCAAAAGAATCGAAATAGTCAAAATAATCAAAATAATTGAAATTGTCAAAAAAGTCGAAATAGTCGAGGTGGTCGAGATACTCGACATAGTCAAGATAGTCAAGGTAGTCGAAATAATCGAAATAGTCGAGATCATCGAAATAGTCGAAATAATCGCAGCAATCGAAATAGTCAACATAGTCCAGATAGTGAAAACATTCCAAATAATCGAAACAGTTGAAAAAACCAAAAGCTTTAGAAGAAATATATTTCAGAGTTTAAGTTTTAACTAGTTTTGCTTAAAATTACTCGTAATCCAAACTAAGTGAAGTCGTAGAAGTCTGTGCATAAACGTTGACGGGAGTATGGCGCAATCTTAGAGGTAACCTCAAGGTCTTATGGTTTGCAAGACTACTAGGTATTTTAGTAGTATGCAAGGTGATGAGGCAAGTCTACGACACAACTGTCTAGGAGGCGAACCAATCTATAGTGACACCTACGGAATTCCCACAGCATGCATACTTTAAGCAAACGAATTAAAGTGTTGGCGCTAACAGATCTAGGGATTTTAGGGTTAACCGAAACAGCGAAGGAAGAAGCACCGAAGAATCTAAATATTGGATCAACTACGACAAGCTGCCTGTATATCCTTGCGCCGGCTCGGCTTTAGATAGTCCGTGACACTATGCTGATCAGACAAAAAATACGTCTAGAGATAATTTACAAAATTGATAAGTTCCAGATTGAATTAAGAACTTACAGATCGGTATTTTTATATTCTTAATGAATGTCTCGGAAATTCTGGAAAAAGCGATGTGAATCTACTCTAAATACTCGCGGACATTAAAATAACCAACAGATTATCATGTAGTTGAAATTTATGGTTTACGTCATGCCATTTGAAACGTAGGAAAATACTTAGAGGCTAGAATCTACAAGATCGTAAAGTTGCAGGTTTTCATAGTTATTCTAGAAACAACGCTAGAAGTTCTGGGGAAAACACTGGAAATCCACTCTAAACACTCGTAGACATTAAATTATCAACAGATTGTTAGACGAGACGTAGAAGAACCTTTAGATCAGTGTCATGTTTAGTTACATCTTGATTTGATGTCCTCGGCTAAACTAAATTTAAATGTTTTCTGTTTCGTTACTTTTTATCATTTAACACATTTTTCTCCTAGAAGTTTTGTGAAAACTCATACTGTTAAGTCTATTAAATTTCAAGCTTGATCATTATAATTTATAGTCAACTGATACTTCCGCTACCATCAATTTAAAGGCTTACTACAAGTAGTAATTTTTAAAGATATTTTAATAGGTGAAATATACTCCTGACTAGAAGATTATAAAGATGTTTATTAAAAAGTAAACGTAATGCGGATGTGAGACTGATAGCAGGAGTTTAAAGACTATACAGACATAGTATACTTTTACCTCAATGTTAGTTAAGACCGAAACGGTTATTTACTATCGGTTTAATGTTTACAAATTGATGTTTTCAAACTTCATCGGATACGTATGCACGCATACATAAGTTGTGATTACCGCTTACTTAAATTCAATTATCCATCGCGCCTAAACTTTAAAATGTCTAATGAAGATATGTGAACGTGTATGTGGCACTCTCCCGTAATGTATAATACGTAATAAATAGGCGTGTGTGAACCGACAACCGTGTGTCTATTTAATATGTACTTTTTAATGCTGCACATAATTTACAGTACACCAACTAAATTTCCTATCTCTTTTCTTTCAAAACACTTAAATAGATAGTTCCTATTCGTTTTCCGGAAAGGAAATTTTCATGATTTTAAAGTTAAAAAAAGGCAAACGAAAATACGAATGTCGTGATTTTAGACGTGGGTGAATACACACACATATACTACGTAATTTTTTCTGCTGAAAATAAAAGTGAATAGTATATACTTACCTTTCACTTAAAATATAAGTACCTAATTGCGGTGAGCGCTTTAAAGCGTGTACTTTTTCAAACGAATCAAGGTTACTTTAACTATCATTATTATTATTATTATTTCATGAGATATTGCGATTTTTATTAACAAAAATCAAGAAATGCGCGAGCAGCTCAGAGCTTACTTAAGCTGCAGTAATACTGCACGAAAATAATTAGATGAATTTAGACGACAATTGAAATTTGAGTGACTCTTTCTTTAACATTTTGTATAGCATTTTACTATCCTTCTCGTATTTGTTCTGTCAAGCAATTCCTATTTTGTTTGTTTTGTCAAGCTATTTAAAGCAATTAATTACTTGTTATATTCTTAATTCTGGTTACCTGATAGTGATTTGTTGTCTTTTTCCAAAAAAGGGGGATACATGTAACGGTTTTTTTACATTATTCAATTTTTAGTTTGATTCCTCAAATCACTACAAGTACTGTGCTATCCAAACTGGCTTAGCTTTATTGATATGCAAGCTTTTATTTGGAAAGTAAATTTGCCTACTTAGATAACTTTTTCCTTACAGCTGTTTCTGTTTATATTTTATTTTGAGTCACTTATCTTTAATTTTCCAATCCAGTTATTAAACTTTATCGTACACTTATAGATATTTAGACATTAAAATGTTGCAAATACAGCCAATAATAGAAATCTAAGCTATTCAAGAAATTAAATCGCCATGGTTATGAAATCACCTCAATTAAAAACAAAAGCAGGGCGTGCCACATGAATCACCAATCGAAATTTTGCCCAATTTTACAAAGAGATATTTCTAATTCGTCCATAATATACACTCTTCTCTCAACTCTCAAGGAATCTATCGCATTTTATTGTAATGTTAAAAAATCTGATATAAGACCGCGATAAAACAAAAGGCTCTCAAGCTCTGTGCACTAGCCAAGTGTCTACATGCACATTATGTGCACGTAAATCTCTCTTTAAAACGTCCACTGCAAAAAGCAACCAAGTTTAACTTAGTGCAGTGGGCTTATCTTTATAGCTTGCTTGATGCTGATAAGAAATACCCAACAATTCGCTTGTTGTGTTTTCCAGTGTGTATGTGTGTATGCACGGTTTTGTTGAATATATACATATCTGCATGTGTGTGCGAGCGTGTGTGGGTCGCTTACAGCTCACTTTAACAATCGATTTAAATTATTGTTTTATTCGATAAATGCACCGCCCTACTTCTTATAAGTTATAAACCAACATTTATACATCTTATGAGGACTGTTATTAAATACTTTGTCCTTACATTGTTACATGCATGCGCGATCTTGTTATTGTAGTATTTGTTCTGATCAATTTGAAAGAGTGACATTTAAATATTCGAAGCCTTTCCATTTGGAATATAATAAGAAAAAATAGTGACAAGAATAAGTTTTATCACTGACATGGTTCGCGTGTGATACCAATCTGAATGTTATATTTACGGAGGGCGTCAACCGGAAGCGCTAAATAACAATGAACCTGCCCTGCTTCAATTACCACCCACACTTCCGGTTGTGCGGCTGGCTGTATGCGTTGTTTAAACTGTGTGTACGTGTATATATATGTATCTTTTAAAAATATAATAAGCTCGTTACTTTTGTATGCTTTGCTGCCTTTGGTTGGTTTTATTAATTTTTATTATCTGAAGAAAAGATAATAAAAACAAAAAAACAATAGAATTGCGTTTGAAGCCCTCTTCTTATGACTGTCGATTTTTCATTGGGAATATTTCGTAGAGAAAGTCGTCAGCAAATTTAGAATATTCAGAAACTTTTAATTTTAACATTGCAGGTGTTATTGAAACATGCTGCACTCTAATATTTTTATTATATTTATTATTTTACCGCACATATTTGCATTAAAATATAATATTATAACCTTAATTCTAAATGCTTTGACAAGGTCGTCATTACAAAAAAGTTAGCACTCTTTTAATTTTTAATTGTATTAAGCCACAATAATAAATGCTCGAAATAGTTGCTGTTCCTGGTCGGGTCTTGTGCCAAAAAAGCCCACGTCGACAAGTTTTCGTCAATTTAAATCACCGTTCGTGCTAACCGCGCATGTATTCAATTCAAACGTAAAACCCAAATTGATTACTAGGTGTACAATTATCACTGGCAAACACTTGAAGATTTTAATTTTAAATACAATTCGTTTTAATTTTATACTTTAAACTGTTGGGTTTTATAATTTACCGGAGATGGCATGGCACTCCTGATCAGGTTTTACCTTCTACCAACCTTCTTAATCCAAGCCAAATACGATAGCGGCTCGGATTACCCCCTCGCGTTTCGTCCTCAACTAACATTCTTAACTTAAATTAAACACGACGACGGTTCTGGTTACGCCCTCGCGTTTGACCCTCCACTAACCTTCTTAATCTAAGTTAAATAAAACGACACTCTCGGTTACGAACTCGCACAGGCCACCTTCGGTGGTGCTTAGTTGGAATTTACCCTTCTTAACCTGAGCTAAATACAATGGCAGCACGGGGTACGATCTGACACAACCTACCTTCGGTGGCCTCTAGTCGTTTTTTACCCTCCGGTACCCTTCTTAACCTAAGGTAAATATGACGACGGCTTGAGTTACGCCCTCCCATCTTGCCTTCCACTAACCTTCTTAACCTAAGCTAAATACAATGACGGCTCGAGCTACGACCTCGCACAGGTCACTTCGGTAACCTTCTTAACCTAAGCTAAATACGATGACTGTTGCAAGTCATTCCCCTACCGGACCTTACGGTCCAAGTCTCAATCGTGTAAAAGACATTTCTCCACTACAGTTAACGGTCAAAGTCCCAACTCGATAAAACCAACCGTTCCCAAGAAACAGGATATCTATCAAAAAACAAAACAACAAAAGACTATCGGTGGCACCCGGATTATTTAAAAGCCATTCCTCTACTACAGATAACAATCTAGGTCCCAATTCGACAAGAATATCCGTTCTCCCGGGAGACAGGATATCTGACTAAACAACAAAAGACGATCGGTGGCACCCAATCATTCTTCCACCTTACCTGACCATCAAAGACCCATCTCGATAGATCCAGCCGTGCCCGAGATACAGGATATCTATCAAAAACACAACAAAAGACGATTGGTGGGGTCCCTGGAGTTTAAAAGCCATTTCTTCACCACACCTAACAATCAAAGTCCTAACTTGATAGGACCAGCCGTTCTCGAGATACAGGACATCTGCGAAAAAACAGAAGACGATCGGTGGTGCCCGTATACAGCTAACGATCAAGGTCCCAATTCGGTAAGAGTTCTCCCGGGATACAGGATTACTGTCAAAAAAACAAAGAGTAATCGGTGGCGCCATGATTGTTTAAAAGTTATTCCTCCACCACCACTAACAATCAAAGTCTCAACTCGATAGGACCAAATCTTCCTGAGATAGAGACTATCTGTCAGAAAAACAACAAAATACGATCAGTAGTGCCCGGATCGTTTGAAAGCCATTACTCCACCTCACCTGACCGTCAAAGTCCTCTCTTAATAGGCCCAACCGTTCCCGAGACATAGGATGTCAATGAAAAAACAAAAGACAATCGGCGGTGCCTGAATCGCTTAAAAACTCTTCCTCTAGTACAGCTAACAATCAAAGTCTCAACTCCGTCGCAAGTTGTAGAATATGTGTCAAAAAGTAACAAACTAAAGACGATCGTTGGCCAACTTGCAGCTCAAACACTCACCCCGCTTCCCGTTCCGAGAATAAAAAAAAATCCAGACCAAACACAACACAACAGCATGACTAGCTCACACCTCTGGTACTGCTTTCCCACACTGTCACATCCTTCCAGTCTTATTTCTTCTACATACATTAAATATTCCCAACTGCAAACCTCGAATCACGCTTTACCCCCAAAAGTCATCGAGATACGAGCACACCAAACACAAGCTACTCCAAACTTTCCTTCCGGCAAACTTGGAGGATAAATAGAGCATAATGTTCTTCGATTACCCTACGCACACGAAGCGAGCGCGGTGACACCCAGCGTCAAAAATTGACAAAATTAATTGGGACCTTATGGACTGAGCTAGCAATCTGGGACCAGGGGTTTTGCAAAGATATCGAAACGGCATGTAATATCCCGATTCAGTGTCTTCACCTGCATTTGATTTTGTACTTCTTACGATTCTGCTGCTAGAGAACGCGATAGGCAGAACCAAAGCGGGCTCGTAGCTCAGAAACTATAAGGGCTACGGTAGTCTGGCTTTCGCTGCTTTGTAAGCATTATGGCGGGGAATAGGAAAGAAAGTCCGGTGAAACCGTTGGGGGAAATTGCGAGCTTTACAATCTTCACCAAAACCATTCGAATAGTCTGATCAAGATAATATTCGAGATTTGTGTTCTGATAGTGTTTATCTACCCACTCGAGAACATCCGACTCGATTTGATTAACTCCGCACTTTTCTCCATGGCACGCCGAGACGCCCACTTAAAAATAATTGTAACTCGGTTAATTATGGTTCGATCAAGCTGGGATCTGTTTTTAAACTAAAGAGCATCATCAAAACAACAAGATTAGTTGGGTGTCAGTGGCGTCCCCTCGTTTTTTGGGGTTGATTAGTACAAAAATGGGTATTTTGGGCCGGTTATTCGACTTCCTAGGGAACCGTGGAATGGGGAGCAAAAACGGTTCGATTTACTTTTTTCCTATGAGATTATTTTCTAGGTCAAAAACGCGAAAACGTTAGAGAGGCGAATCTTTTGCAGTAAACGTACTTGAAACCTTAACCATTGTAAAGAGGGGGTAAATACTATATGTAAAAAGTGTAATACGCGCTTTTTTTGAAAAAGCACTCCTTGTATCTGAAAATCAGATTTGATGGTATAACCTAGAAAAATTGATTCTTATAGGCGTGCGGTCGGGTGATCAATAGGAGCGTTACGGGAAGATATCTCAGGATCTTCAATATTTATTTCTCATTTTTTTCTGTATGATATTTATATTATAAAATGCTAAGTTTCAGATACCTGTCTAAATAATTTTTTCTATTACTCGAATGGTAATGAATATACTCGTATTAATAAAAATGAATACAAGGTTCAAGCAAATTCAATTCCTATGAAGAACACTAAAAGCCACGCTATACCTATTTTACTAAATGAACCTCAATTTAAATTTTATCAATGTAATAAGACGGTGATTATAATGTCATGTTTCACATAATTATGCCCAAGGAATCAAAACAATCAAATTCCGATTATGAAATATCGATAATAATAGTGATATTTGTTGAGTACTGCAGGCGCTGAACTCGGTAGCAAAAATTACCATTAATTATTTTAATAAGGCCCCGATGGAGGATTTCATCTCAATTAAAGACGATAGAAAATATATATGGTGCATTTCTGCGTCTACCTACTACCGAGATAATTATATCGAATTGACTAGAGCGACTTAATGAGCTAGACGCTCTCAAATGCCATCGAACAAATTATGCTTTGATATTATTAATAAATGCTCTCTATATGTAGTATATCGCTATTATTATTATAATTTTTATTTAATTAAGATCGAGAACGACCGAATTAAATTAATTTTTTTTTAAATCCCCAAAAGCGAGTCTGATATGCAACAAGAAAAAGTTGCCGCTTGTAGGTGGTACCGTACGTAATGATGATTATCTACACCGCTCCGAGGTTTTCAAACACTTTTTCATTTCTTTATTAATTTATGGCTAATAGAAAAGAGGTTCTAGATTATGAAGAAATTACAGGTAAATTAATATAAAGATTTTATGAGGCAACACATTTATGTATAGTAGTACGTGTAAGTGTGTGCGCTTTGGTATTCAACCGGAGTACCCGGACACAGTTATATGAATTGCAAAATTGCCTCTGGCATTTTAAAAAAGTGCGAGTACCGATTTGAAAGCGAAATCAAATCGACTAGAAGTTCTCACGGTTGTAAACCCTTTTTAGAACCAAACATTTCTTACATCACCATCATCTCATCGTTTCGAGTTTTATGCGTTTTAAGAGAAAGTGGTTCACGCAGCAAGGTACAAGTATAAATGTGCGTAAAGGAACCTTTTTTAGAATTAACCCACGTATTATAAAATAAAACACAAACTCTATATACATATTCTAATGTGCGTTCCGTTTTAGCTTAAAAAGATACATAACCCACTTTTATTATTATAACCAAGTAGAGAGGAGAATATTCGCTTTTTTTTTTCGTTTGTTTGTTTATGTTTCAAATCCGACAGTTTCATTAAATCCCGGATTTCATTTTTCTACCTTCTGATTGATCGATCGCATATCACACAAAAAAAGGAACAAATTGTCGATTTTTAAAAATGAAAAAATGTCAGCGGTTAACCCTGAGGTTTGATATATATAAGTGGGACCGAGATTCTCAAAACGATTGTGAAATTAACATTAGCCTCAATATTTGACAACATATTTAAAGACTAAAAAAACAAAAACCAGTCAAATTTTAAAATTTAAATAGATCCGGGTTCGGTTTCAACTTTGCAATTAAAATAATAACGGTAATAATTATAATCCGGATAATATCTAAAAATGCAACGAGAGATACACTTTCGCGATTAACATAAATGTAGGGGCGGATCAAAACAGGTAATGATGACAATGGCTAAACAAGGCATTTCTTTTAACAATTAGTTAAATATGATTTAAGCTAATTAGTCATTTTTAACAAACTTGCGTATGTTATAGGAGTTTTCTATCACTCCAAGTTATACCTTTAAAGTCACATCTAACCTTTTTGACGTGACATTTTCTTCGTAAACCTGTAATACAGTTTGATGTTTTCCAAAACAATAAGAAATAAAGTTTCTTTAATACAGAAGAAGATTCTCAAATTTTAGCTTTTTGAATACTTCTTGTTAATAATTATCTAGAAATCCCAAATCGAATTAAGAAAGTATAAACAGGGTTGAAAATCATCGCTTATATTTTTCAACCCCAATGCAGTTTAAGTCGATCCTGCGTGTTTGAATTTCCTTGCAAGACCTTTGTCGTCGATCATCAATTTGTGGGTAGTTTTGTGCTGTGCAATAGTAAAAATATCTAACCCTTCCTGCCGCTAAATTTTCAAGTAATTATTTCTTTGATAACGCCATCCTCTTAACTTTTTGTTTAATAACTAAGAAATAAAACTTTGATGTTTTACGTGACACATTTATGAGTTGAAATATAATAAAATTACTGTTGGTTGACTTTTCACAATTTCCCCGTTTTTGTTTTCCGTCGGGTTTTTTTAAAAAATCAATGCCGCCCAACTAAATAAATTTTATTTTTCATTTTTGATCAAAAACTCCTAATTGTAAAATTGATATTGCTGAGTTGCTTCTTCTCCCCAATCTATATTAAAACTGTCTTGACATCTGCGACTTAAAGTAAGTTATTCTAGCCCTACTAATAGCTAAGCTTCCTCTTTCCTTTTTTTATTCAAACTTTGGGTCTCCGGATATGGCTTGTTGAATGGAGTAGCTCAACCCGTGTTCCTATTCTGTTTTTTTCCGGAAAGCTAGTGGAGGGAAAACTCGATTCTAGGTCTCTTGAAAGGCATAGCCCGAGTTGTGTTTATATTCAGTTTTTCTTATGAAAATGAAGTCCAACCTTGGGCAACCGGAGGTGGCCCCTTGAGTAGACTAGTCCTATCTGTTTGTATTTAGTTTTCTTTAGAAACCTAATGGAGGACAAAGTCAGATTTGAGGCAACCGTAGGTGATCTAATTGAGGTCTGTATTTAGTATTCTTAAGAAGGTTTGTAGTGAACTCCAACTTTGCGTATTTTCTTTTCTCAAGAACGCTAGTAAAGGGCGAAACCCGATTGGAAAGCGCTGTCCACTTCTTGCTTTTATAGAACCATTTCAGCCCCTGGGTCGCTCCTGCTTGCCATATTCCTTCCAACCAAGAAGTGCTGTAAACTACAAAACAAATGCTAATCGAAGGGTGCTATATCTAGAAAATATGCCGGGTGAATCATTGCTTCCCGACTCAGCTTTTCCAGTTTTTTTCATGTTGGTTTTGCCGTGTGCGACTTGATGAAACAGAGCGCCTTTGTGATTCACCAAAACTGGTCGTTTTTCTTCAAGTGCTGCTTTTAAACCTTCCAATTGAGCACAATAGAGGCTAGCAATGATGGTCTTGGAAATTGAAAATGAATAATTCACACCCCAATCTCACTATATACCTTACGTGAATGCAATCCTTCTTTAGGTTTGGGTTGAGGAACGTCTCCTGGCAATCACTAATGCCTTTTGCGCTGAACATTGTGGTAAAAGCACATGTACCCCGAACTGCAGATTTGCATCCGTTCGTTCTAGAACTCGCTGATTGAATGAATGTCAAACACGATACGTGTCAAATCATGCAGGTTGATCTGACGCGGAAATTCAAATGAGCAGGATCGACTTAAACTGCAAAGTGGATTTAAAAATATAATGGATGATTTTCGACTCTTTTTATACTTCTCTTTTAATTAAAATTAGGATTTTTGGTAACTGTTTGATGAAAACAGAATGTTTACACGGATAACAAGAAATATCTGTGAAACGTATAGAAATATAATGATGGCCTGTTGGAAGGCATAACCCTAGTCGTGTTTTTATTCAGTTTTCTTAAAAAAATCAAATCCGACCTTGAGCCACCGTAAGCGGCCCATTGAGTGGAGCAGTCCGAACCGTGTTTGTTTTAGTTTTCTTTAAAAGCCACATATAGGGCAACGGCAGGTGGTCTGTTGGAGGCCATAGTCCAATCCGTATTCGCATTTAGTTTTTTCATGAACGACTGTAGAGGGCAAAACCCGATTGGAAAACAGCCCGAGTTGTGTTTGTATTTAGTTTTCTTAAGAAAATAAGGTTCGACTAGGGATTCAGGTGGCTTGGTGGGTGGAACAGTCCGATCCGTGTCTGCACTTAGTTTTCTTTAGAAGCTTTCTGAAAGGCAAAACCAGATGCGCCATGCAGCCGCAGGTGGTCTATTGAAGGCCATGAAGTTCGTATTTAGTTTCCTCAGAAAGGCTAGTGGCGAGCGAAGTCCTATTTCAGGCCATCACAGATGTGCTGTTGGAAAGCGTAGCCTGAGTCGTATTTGTATCTAGTTTTATTAAGAAAATAAGGTTCGATCCTAGGCCACCGGAGGTGGCCCTTTGAGTAAAGCAGTCCGATGCGTGTTTGTATTTAGTTTTTATTTCAAAGGCTAATAGAGAGCAAAGCTAGATTTTGGTGATCTATTGAAGACCATTTCCCAACCCGTGTTCATATTTATTTAGTTTCCTCCGGAAGGCTAGTCGAGAGCGCAACTCGACTTTAGGCTACTGCAGGTGCCCTGTTGTAGAGCGTAGTCCGAGTTGTATTTCTATCTAGTCTTTTTAAGAACATGAGCCCCGATCTTAGGCCACCACAGGTGACCCGTTGGGTGGAGCAGTGTGATCCGTGTTTGTATTTAGTTTTCTTTAAAAACTGAGGTCCGACCTTGGACCACCAAAGAAAGGGCCCGTGTTCGTATTTAATTTTCTCTAGAAGGCTAACGGAGGGCAAAGCCAGATTTGAGGCAGTCGCAAGTGGCGATAGTTCAACTCGAGTTTGTATTTAATAGTTTTCTTAAGAAAATCAATTACAAAGTCCCAGCTTAGGCCACCGGAGGTGGCTTTTCTCAAGCGGACACACCCGTTTCTATTCCAAGAGGAGTAAAAGCAGGCGACCGCATTGGCAACTGTAGTCGACGTGCCAGCATAGAATATCCTACTTATATCTTTCATTTTAAAATTTCATGTGATTCTTAAGAGAATAAGTGCTGTGAGTGTCAACAATCAGAAGCTATTTGTGGCAGGAAGTTTTGTTTTTGAGACTTTATGATGATCAAGATGAATGAAGCACGCAAAATGGTAGATCGGTACCTTTTAAATTAATGTATCTAAACTATTTATGACATTTGTCTTTTAAATAAGCAGTTTATATATCCCTTTGTTGATTTTGCTGAAGCAGTCGTCTCACTGGCTTAATTCAGTATTCACAGTTTTATGCACTTCATACAAGGCACCTTGTATCTTCAATTGCCTATACTTTACAAGGAGATTTCCTCGAACTGGTTCTTATAACAATCTCCTTTTAATGCTCTCTATTTAACAATACTAAGCATTTCAAATTATCAATAGGTTAGTTTGAATTTTTTTAAAAGAAGTCACACTAGAATGCAATTAAATTAGGATGATACAAGATACGTTATTGTAATCTCGATACCTAATGAATTTACTGTTATTAAGTAAATCTTCTCAAACTATGTCGAGTTTGATATTTGATCTGTGCAATCAATTAAATTTAAAATTGTTAATTCTCAAGCTCTTTCTATTTTAATTGTCTTTTTATATGGTTTAGATCATTCTAGAATTTTAGTAATTTCCTCTGTTGATTTATTTGAAACCATCATATTTCTATACGTTTCACAGATATTGTTGTTATCCGTGTAAAATTCTATTTTCATGTAACAGTTATCAAAACATCCTAATTTGAATTAAAGAATTATAAAAAGGATCTAAAATCATTCATTATATTTCTAAATCCACTTTGAAGTTTAAGTCGATCCTGCGTATTTGATTTCCCGCGTAAGATCACCCTGCATGAACTGACACCGTACTGTGTTTGACAGTATTCAATCAGCGAGCCCTAGAACAAGTGGATGCAAATCTGCAGTTCGAGGTACATGGGGTCATTACCAGGAGACGTTTCCCAGCCCAAACTAAAGAAGGATTGCATCCACGTACGGTATTTGGAGAGATTCGAGTGAGAATTATTTATTTTTGATTCCCGAGACCATCATTGCTAGCCTCTTTTATTGTGATCGATTGGAAGGTGGTTTGAAAGCATCACTTGAAGAAAACCGGCCAGCTTTGGTGAATCGCAAAGACGATTTTTTCCATTACACTGCATACGGCAAGTGAATACATGGACAAACAATTGGTAGAATTCTCGAGTGATGCATAAGAGTCACTATTTGGTGCGGATTTTGGGTGGACAGTTTGCTTTCTAATCCGCTAACTCAGAAAATTAGCCGAATTGCTTCATATAATGGCAAAGTACATTTGCCTATTTTACAATTCGAACGCCAAGGTCTAAAGTTACTTTTTGTCGATACAGTTGCTTTCATACGAAGAAATTCGGCTCCGGGGACCAAGCTTGTCCAACTCTCCTCTAGAAAAACAAATTTTTGATACAAAATTAACAGGGCTGTTGATTAATTTATGTTGCTAAACTAACTTTTTTGCCTTCAATTTCCCTATTTTGAAAGATATTTGAAAGTTTTTAGCGGATGCTAATAAAAACATGATCATATCAAGTGTAACTGATGACCATCGTTTATGAACTTCTTTTGTTTTTTTGAGCCCAATCTTGAACGATTATTAACCAGACAGTCATGTTATTTTATCACATATAGTCAACACATATAGGAAGTTCACCATCTTTCTTGTGAATCAAACACCTCAGGTACTGCGGATTTATAACACGAGACTTGTTAGACTCCAAATATATCCAAATTCAGCTATGTTACTAACATAAGAAGGTGCTTCACCCAATCCCCATTGCTAGTACACATTTTTTATAAAAATTATAAAATCGATCGCCTTGATCTGTACGAGAAAACCCTGACCGTTATGAAACTTTTATTATTTTCACAAGATGATTTACATTAATAATAAGATTCTAAAATTAAATATATTCTAATTTATTACTATAAAAACCGCAAGATGAAATTTTCAATTTTAATTAATGACTCTGGCAGATGCAAATTTTTGTGGGAAAAATAAATTTGATGAGTGAGTTAGCTATATAAAAGCAAAATTAGGGCAAAGAAAATAAATAATGTCAACTTAAAAAGAAATATATATAAAATAGTGAACCATTAAATTGAAATTAAAAAGAAAAAAATGTAAAATATTAACATTTATAAGGATGAACAACAATACAAGTATATTTTTTTCAATGTGGGGCATGGCCGTATGCAAATTACGAGCATCATCCTTACTAACTTTTACCTTTATGAATATTTTAAGGTTAGGAACGATGACATTTAGATCACAATCTGTATTGTCTCTTACAATCACTCTTCCAATGAATAATAAAAAAAGAGAGAGAAAAAATACAATAGGAAGATGAGTAACAGTAAAACTCGATGAGCGACCGTTCCTGTACATGCAATTCGCTCACTTTGATATCTCGGTTAATAGTAATTACAGGAGAGATCGGAACTAGAATTTACGCTTCGATATTAAACTTGAAATTGATAATAGAAAACAGACAACGTTTAAATTAAAACGTGTATAATACAAAAGCCAAACCCACCATTCTTTGTTGCGTTATTATTGAATATTGGTGCGACAGGTACTATTATGGATGAATTGAAATAAAAAAATCGTGATCAAAGGTGGTTGCGTTATAGAGAAAAATATAAAAGATGAGCAAACTTTCTTTTGTTCGATTATCAAAATATCACTTGGGAGAAAAAAACTATCGTAGTAAATACGCAGATAGGCGATCGGCACGAGGCGTTTAAAATACGCACTTTATCAGTTGTGGTGACCTTCAAAAAGCGCTTTATCAGTTCAAGGAAGTTTGGCCTTTATATATAGATATTTTGTTGAGATTTGCGGTTTGAATTTGTCAAATGCGCGACGAGAAAATCATATGTTCGTTGTTGATGTTTTTTTTTTCTTTAGGTTGTTACCACTAACTTAATTGAAATGACAATAATTACGATGTTGTCACGATACAAAGGTGTTTTGTGTTTTAATTCTTTTAAATGACATTTAGTGTGAATTTACTGAAAATACCTATTATCTCAAAATATGTGGAAAAAATGATAAACTTATTGAATGGAACAATAAACAATAATATAATTTACATTACGACGAATACAAGTATCTAACCTAAGAAACTGAATTTTTTTACTTACTTAGTACGTATATTTCCGTTTTTTATGTTTTTTATCTTTGTTGCTGCCTTGAAAATTTTTATGTAGTAATGCAATTAATTTTTCTTTATTTTTTCAAACGGTTCCAACCGCGTACCTTTACTTAATTTTGGTTTTCCATACTCAAATCTACAAGAATTGATTTAAACAACCCTTTGTTATTAAGGTTATAAAGGTTCAAAGATGACCAATTATATTATTCCTTCCAGAATTTTAGAAAATCATAGAGCAAGAAACATTCGTGGCTGATATTCTTATTTCCTCTTGGTCAACTTTAACTGTTAGTATTTTTGAAAAAAGAATAAATAGCAAAATAACTCTTGAAGAATAGATTTCTTCTAACCAACAGTATCATCGGTCAAGCCGTGGCTGCTATATGCATAACATCTTCTACAAAAATTCCCTTTGAAAAAGTTACTAGAAATATTTTATTGTTCTAGAAATAAGTTTATTTTTACATATTTTACGGGTAAATGTTCATGGAATGTTAGAAATGATTACTAGTCCTGGCCGAGTCTTGTATCAAAAAAATCTATGTCAACAAGGTTTCATCGATTTAAACCACCGCACTTGCTAACCACGCATGTACATACAAACTTAAAACCCAAATTGATTACTAGTTTTAGAACTATCACTAGCAAATTATTTAAAAATAATACAAACTATTCACAAAATTCTAAATACAATTAAAATTCGTTTCAATTTTATAATTGCTAAAGCTACAATTTCGTGTAGGACACATTCGATGGCTTCTTTCGTCCTTTACTTTCCGCTAACCTTCTTAATTTAAGCCAAATACGAAGACGCCTGGAGTTACGCTCATGCGTTTCGCCTTCCACTAACCTTCTTAACTGAGGCTAAATACAATGACAGCTAGGGCTACGATCTGGCACAAGCCTCCTCCGGTGGCCCCTGGATGTTCTTTACGCTGCGCTAACCTTCTTAACCTAAACCAAATATGACCACGACTAGAGTTTTGCTTCACATTTCGCCTTCCGCTAACCTTCTTAACTTAGGCTAAATAAAATTGCCCCTCGAGCTACGACCCAATACAGGCCACTTTCGGTGGCCTTTGGTCGTCGTTTACCCTGCGCTTACCTTCTTAACCTAAGCCAAATACGACGACAACTGCAGTTACACTCTCGCGTTTCGCTTTCCACTAACCTTCTTAACTTAAGCTAAATAAAATTACACCTCGAAGTACGATCTACCACAGGCCACTTTCGGTGATCCCGGTAGGGTCGTCTTCTACCTGAATGATGAAACCTTTCAAAAGAGCAAAAGACAATAAATACACTCCAAATTCTCCGCTACTCCTAACAGAGCAAGTTCCATCGTGATATGACCAGTCGTTCTTGAAATATGAGATATCTGTTCAAAAAAAACAATAGATGATTGACTAATTCCCGGATCGTTTAAAAGGCATTTGTCCACTACAGCAGATAAACAAAGTCCCAACTCGATAAGACCAGCCATTCCCGAGATACAGGATATTTGTCAAAAAAACAAAAGACAATCGGTGGGGCCCAAATTGTTTGAAAGACATTCCTGCACCACAACTAACAATCAAAGTCTCAACTTGATAAGACCAACCGTTTCTGACATAGAAGATCTGTCAGAAAAACAAAAAACGATCAATAGTGTCTAGAGCGCTTAAAACCAATTCCTCTATCACACCTAACAATCAAAGTCCTAACTCGATAGGATCAGCCGTTCCCGAGCTACAACATACTTGTCAAAAACCTAAAGCCGATCGGTGACGCCCGGATCGTTTGAAAGTCATTTCCTCAACTCATCTAACCATCAATATCCCATCATTTTGATAGGACCAATCGTTTTTCGAGATGCAGGATATTTACAAAGAAAAAACAAAATACGATTGGTGGTGCCCGGATCGCTTGAAATTCATTCCCTTACCTCACCTGACCATCCAAGTCCCATCTCGATAGGACCAGCCGTTTCTGAGATACAGGATATCTGTCAAACGAACAAAATACGATTGGTCATACTTGGATCGTTTTAAACCCTTTTCTTCTCACATATAAACACACAACAATAATCAAAGTCCCAACTTCTTAGGAACAGCTGTTCGCAAGATGTCGAATGTTAGTCAAAAAAACAAGCAAACACGATCGTCGGTCTCCATGCAGTTCGACAACCTCTCACTGCCGTTCCGAAAATGAAAAAGCTTCTCTTTTCTTTCTCTCTTTTTTTTTAAAAAAAAAGAGCAAATAGAATACGAAACGTTCCATCTAAAATCCGAAAATTCACGAAAAACAAAATCGAAAGAAATCGCAACGCACGCACCACAGGCCCCTTTTATGGCGGACTTGGAGAGACGTCACTTACCCGTTGGGTGGGAGATGGCCTACATTGGGATCTTTTAAACCGTAAGAGATACAAAGTCGGTTAAAGAAGCACACAATTTGCTCATGAGGAGTACGTGTGGTCCAATTTCGATGGGATAAAATGGGTAACTTTGTTATTAGCGCAGATAAATGAAAAGGGCTTAGGTACTCGTGACCTCTTTTTTCTTGCTTATTCCATTACCGTTGCCAAAAATAAGCTGCCGTCTTTTGTTTTTTTCCTAGAGAGAAAAAGTGAAAAATGGCCGATTTCTTCATTTTGCTGTAACTCCTTTATTTTAGAAGCTACAACAAAATCATTTTATTGTAGCCGTTTTCATTTATCTGCGCTAATAAGAAAGATACCCATTAATCCCATCAAAATTGGACCACACTGTACATATCGAAACAGTTGCCAAACCGGACCGATTTCTCATAGCCTACCAGATATTAAGAAAAAACCGATTTCTTCCGAAATCTTAAAATCAGTTTATTTTGAAAACCACGAAAGGTACGAGAAAATCGTAAAGGAGTAACTTGCAGAGTTTTATATGTAGAATATGATAATTATCCCCAAACGATTGTCAACTGTTTTACATCTTGGATATAGCATAAAGTTGGTAGTTTTTTAATGTAATGATTGGTTGAATTTTGTGACACAAACTGTTTTAAATAAACAAAAGCAAACATTCAGTTGTTGATGTAGTCAGGAGCATATAACATGCAATTGTTATCTATCTATAACACACGGACTTTCTAGAAAATGTTTGGCTCCGGCGTCAGTAAAACGCCTGTAGTTATATGAAACTTAAAGATGACTGTAACATACCTTATATTACTGACACGAGACAAAAATAAGCTTTCTTTTGAGCGGAAAGTCGACTATTCATTACATTAAAAAACTATCAACTTTATGCTTTATCTAGGATGTAAAACAGTTGACAATCGTTTAGGGATAATGATCATATTCCAGACATTGGAAGTAACGCGTTACATGTAACGCGTTACTTGTAATTAATTACATTTTTCAGTAACGGTAGCGGTAACGCGTTACTTTATAAAGACGCAGTAAAGTAATTGTAACTAATTACAAAAAGCGTGTAACGGTAACGACTTCAGGTCGTTACCTTTTGCGTTACTTGAATAATCGATTTTCAAATTTAGTTTTGATGATGTTCAGAAAATGCATGTTTTTATATTGTGTAATTCTAAGAATTGTACAGTAAGCTTATACAAAGAAAAATTAATTAGAATCAACTTCGAATCTTGATGGGTTCTATAAAAGGTTTTTCTTTATAGAATCAAAGTAACTGACAGTAACGGTAAAGTAACTTAGTTACATATTTGCAGGAACTGTAATGGTAACTAGTTACTTTTTAAAATCAAATAACTGTAATTGTAACTAATTAAATTTTTTGATAAGGTAACTGTAACTAATTACTTTTTTAAAGTAACTTTCCAATGTCTGTCATATTCTACGTATACAATCCTACAAGTTACTCCTTTGCAATTTTGTCGTACCTTAAGCGGTTTTCAAAATAAACTAATTTTAAGCTCGGAAGAAATCAGTTTTTTCTTAATATCTGGTAGGCTGTGAGAAATCGATCCGGTTTGGCAACTCTTTCAATATGTACTCCTCATGAGCAAATTGTTTGCTCATTTAACCGACCTTGTATCACTTACGGTTTAAAAGATCCTAATAGAGGCCATCTCCTAACTAACACCCTGTATGCTATGGTCGGAGCCCCAAAAAAGCTATTGCACCGCGCACCCTACTGTATGGTAGTACGTCGAACTCTCCCTGGCCGCAGCGAACTGTCACAGTTCCGAGATCAGCCTCACTTGTGATATATGCTAGGTGTCCCACAGCTGCCAGATACTTAAGACTTCACTATCCGTACCGCTATCTACTAACTGCCTGAAGTTCGAGCCGTCCGCATCCGAAGTATATTAACTACGCCTGTTTTTGAATCCTCAATTGAGCATGAGCCCTTTAATTAATTGCATTTTGCCATTAGTACATAAATTGCATTAAAAAAGTCTACGTCGACTAGATTTCGTCGATTTAAACCACCGTGGGTGCTAACCGCTTATGTGATTTGGTATAGCACGCACCGCATGTTCAATTTAAATTGACGAAATCTTGTTGACGTAGACTTTTTGGCACAACACTCAAAAGCCGGCAACCATTTTGAAATTTTTCTAGCGAGTTAGTACAAGTAGAAATTTTGATAAGTAAAATTGCGTTTTTTATACCTTTCAATCTCCAATTAAAAATGTCCATAACTCCTTCAATCTTGAGATTAGCCAACCGGTGAAGTATTAAAATATTGAATTATGTCACGGGACACCTGCATGCATAGAATTTAGCGAACCTTTTAAGGCAAAGATGAATCTATGAAAGGGGGATTTTAGATGTCTGATACTTCAACCCTCTTAGTGTAGAAATAAAAGTAGCCGCCTGCGCGTCAATTAAGCTTAAGAGATTATAACCTTTAAACATAAGGTAAACCCTATAAAATCCTCACAGCCTACTTTATCCAGACTAACAAATTAATATTATCTTCAGATATACATTTCGATGTTTCCTCCAACACTATCTAATTAATTTAAATAAACATTTTAAAAGCGTTCTCACAAGACTTTTACTATTTGATATAGTATCTGTTACCTAATAAAAATTATTACAAAAATACATTTAAAAACTGTTTTCCGTTTAACCATGACCACCGCATTTTTCGTTCTACTAAATTACATAACGGCAGCAAACGTGAGATAAATTCTTTTTCATCCCCTTTTTATGTTGCGTATTCCGCATAAATATGGTTAGCGTGAACGGTGGTTAATCGTGGCAATTTACCATTGCCATGTAGGAACAGTGCCCATACCATATAAGCTTATCTTTGGCGAATAATATGTTCATAATTCATAATATGAGAAATAAATATTTACGTAATTCGTATGTGTATGTAAATATATCCCAGCCGAAGTACTACTGCTGCTGCTGCTGCTGCTGCTGCTGCTGATGCTGATATGTATAAAACCTACGCTGTGTTTGCTAAAAAGTTACCAGTTAAAACGTTATGAAATACTGTGTATAACTAGTGTTTGACATTAGAAATTATTCTGACAAATTGTACTGTGTTACATTATAGAATTAATAAACCAGTGCTTCGATCTTTGTCTATGGGAAAAATACGAAACGTGTCGGAGAAAGACAGTTAGAGACATTTTACGTTTGTGTGAGTGTGTAGAGCGCCAGGCGTATATATAAAATATAAAAAGTTAAACACCTTCACGAACCAGTCTTATAAATCAAAACTTTAAGGGATTGAAATAAAACTAGTTAACGAAAGAAGTTGCTTGATTTATTCTGTTGCCTTATAACAGTTTTATTTAGAGGTGTGTGATCGTTTCCCAAAAAATCTCCTCCCGCGTGTTTCTTTAGCACATCGTATCGCGCGTTTTTTAGCAGAAGAAATTTAATTATCTCAAATGCTTAATTATGATCATCGATTTAATTATGAAAGGCTTTTTTGTTGATGAAATTAGACCAGTTTATTTTTTCCTGCTTTAAATTCTCTGAAGGACGAATTTGATATTAGTAGTTTTTTTTTAGGAACATTTAGTAATTTTTAATGAGTTTTATTTGATTTTAATTGGTTTTATTTTTAATTTAGAAGAGATTTTTTATTAAGTTCGTTATTCTCGCCTAATGTTTCTGATTTTAGTTTATATAACTAATAATAATAATAATTGATAGTTGATTATTGTTACTGTTTGACAATTTCATTTTGGAAGCATCTACAGTTTGAATTCTAGCTGGCGACAAGGAGAAGGTTTATTAAGTTTTTCCAGAAATTACATTTACGTTTCCGACAAACGTCACAATTTGGCAACACTGTTGGTTAAATTAGTTTTACGAACAGCAACTTAAAGGACATTGAAACAGATGTGCCTGCAGGGGTAATTAGTATGAGAAGCAGTTTTTTATTGAAACTCTCGGCTAATAACAACTGGCGTTGAGCCACCTCCTCGTCGCCACTTTCCTTCTCGTTTCATACGTAGTTGCTTTTTGTGCATCGCTTTATTAACGTTTAGCATCTATCTCTTGAACCTTATAGAAATTACCGAAAAAAGTTAATGAGTTTAAAAAATTTATAAACAGATCATTCTAACTCAACAAGATTTCTATTAATACTTTTCCCTAGTATTTGCCGTCATTTCCTTCTACAATAGGAAAACACGCAATACCGCATCAGTCGGTCCAGAATTGTCAAATACGTGTCTAGTTTATCAATATCTCTTGTTGAAGTAAAGTCATTTCAGTAAAAGTTTCCGATTATTTAGGCTGCGCGGGTGTTTATTTTCAACGTTTTCTTGGGTGAAACCATTGAATTCTCGTTTTCGCCTGTGGATTTGTATGCTTTTTTTGTAACTGCGTTCATAACATAAATGCACACTTAATTTAGGACACCCTGTACATAAAACACTTTCTGTCTTGAGAAACGAAATCTAACAGGAAAGTAAATAAAACTGCGATAAAACAAATGATGAAAGAAGAAGTCACAATACTTACTCAATGTTTACGTTTCGAGTCTAGGTAAAACAAAACAGACACTGCTCACCCTCCCAAGTAAAATTTTTGGGATTTCAGAAAGTGGATTCCATACCGCATAGTTTACTCAAGTAAAAGAACAACAAACAAATCATATTTAGACAGGTAGATTATTCTAACCACAAAAGGTCTCTGTTAGTGCTTTTTTGTTTCTAATATTTATCATTATTTCCTTCTACGATAGGAAAGCACACAACAACCCGTTCAGTCTGTCTAAAAATGTCAAACGGGAGTTTTAGTTTTTCAGTTTTTACAAAATCTGCACTTGCGATTTGGGATTATTTAGTGTGCATGAGTGTTTAGCATTCATTTTCAGCGTTTTCTCTACTGATTCTTTCTTTTTTTTGTTCTCGGGGCACTGTTCTTGAAAAGGCACCCCTCCTTACTGAAACTCTTGTAGTAAGCAAACAGTTTAATGTAAAGACAATTCTGCTCAAATGTCGTGACAGGATTGATGTTGATGTTTCCTCCAGCAGTGATTACTTATATCGGAACACGGCACGTGCAATTGGCATTGGAACAGTTGCCTTTATATTTGTTCGAGATCAAGGGCAAAAATGTCACAGGAGCAGTTGGTACGGTCATGTGTACGAAAAACATCTTGCCAAGCCCTAATACAAATAGTTACTACCCTTCTCAATCAATTCTGCCATCTCCAATACGTAAGCAAATCGACCATTCCCGTTTCTGAATCTGCATACCAGGAGCTCTTCGGGCCTCTCCGGTCGTTCTAGTGGCCTCGTGCTGTTATCCAGATTCGTTTCATTTTTCTTTTCCTTTTCTTTCGTTCCTCAAGCAACAGGAAAAGGCCACCACAATAACGGCACCACCACCGCGCTTGAGTTTAGAAACCATTGTTGCCTCCGCTGGCCTTGCTGTTCGAATGTTGCAACTTGTTTCCCATCCATTCTTGAACCTGTTGGAAATAATGACTGACGCAAAAAACAAATAACCAATAACTAAATTATAGAACGAAAGTCTACCAGCAGGTAGGTGGGCAAAGGATGCTAATTACAGGTGATTGGTGGAAAGGTGGTAAAATCAAACTTCTCCTGTACTGATCAATTGCCTTCAAAGGCTCGTAACCTTTCTTTTTGCTTTTTCCAAAGATGGCAAAAATCTTGTCACTACCAGTAATAAGACGACTTCACATCACCTGAAAGATCCTGCATGTTATTAATACTGTACACTTTACCGCATAGCTTGATACTACTCGCGTACAACACGGCGACTTTAACACATCCACTGACTCGTAAAGTAATGATAGCACGTCAGTTTCAATTCCAACAAGTGTTACGTTGCTACAGGAAGAACGGGTTTAGTAACCCATACGGCAATAACTTACCATCAACATATAACTAATGTGCTACTTGGCTAGCTCGGAGACGGGTTGGTTCGAAATAAAGCTAGGCATCGGCCTACTTTCAAAATGCAAAGTAGGGAAAATAGTCAAATAAATGGGCGCGAATTACTACGGACCTTGGTAAACTTAAGATGTCGTTGATACTCTTTTTTTACTTAATAAGGTAACTTAAGAGAAACAAACAAGGTTCGTTTTAGTATCGTCTTGTATTTCTGTAATTGCTTCAAGAAAAAAACATTTACACGCACAACAATGCACAATACTTACTCCGAGATAAACAAAAAAATTATTTGCGATAGCGAGCTCTATATTATCTTCGCAGGCCTTTCAAATTCTGAATCTTCTTTGTATGTGAAGTGTTATTAAACAAGAACGATTTTTTGACTTTAAAACATTCAATATGAACGATAAAGATTGGACAAACAATGAACTGTTCAGCAGTGAGACGGCTTTGCAAGAGATCTTAACCATATGACCTAGATAGATATTTTTGCCAAATTTTAAAATTATATTGTGGCTGCAAGTTTTTTGTGATTAGCAAGGCAAATTTCAATTTACCAGCGAGATACCCTACAGGTTTATTCGATTATGCGTTAAACAAAACCACTTAAGGCTAACTTATTCTATCTATACAAATTGGTTCGACTTCAAGGGAAAGCAAACGGAGATATTTACAAAGTTTAAACTTACATAGCCTATATTTGTCAGTTAACCCATACGGGCGTTGACACTTCACAAATTTTAGGCACTCACTATTACGGTACACGAACAGATGGTTTAACTTTGTAGTTGTTGATATTGCTAGCATATTCTGAGAAAACCCGCGGTGAGCATGCTCACCGGCTTTCTTGCTCGGGGGAAAGCAAAGCTACTCTTGTATAATTCAGTATAGTTTATAAATCAAACTCGATGAATAGATACTTCAGAACTTCTTGTGGGCTTTAATGGCGTAGTTACGGTAAGATAATCTAATCCGTGGTACGGATTCTTAAACGTAGTTTGGTCGATAATTGATCAACGGAATCCGTTGCGACTAAATTCTATCAATAATAACCGCACTGGGAAATCTGTAGAGATTCACTCACGTACACTTAATTTAACGATACGATACCACTGACAGCATAAGCGGATCAAATGGGCGAGGCTTTGGGGACCCAGCGAAACATAGTCTGCTCGGAACACTGAAGAAACTCTAACCAAATCAACACGGTAGGAAATATTTAAGGAGCGAAACCACTCTCTAAATTCGCACAGTTTTTTCCAGGTTAGATGTTTTTGGACGTTTTAAGCAATTCTACACTGTTTTTTTATATTAAGGCTGACAAAGATGGCGATTTAGTGGGGGAGAAGGGCTTCATTTCATGGCATGGGCCGAGATTTCCAGGCCCGGCCCGACTAGAGATGAATCTGACGCGGCCCGAAGAAAACCCGGCAACTTCTTGATTGATCTAATATGTTCGAACGGCCCGATAAGCCCGAGCGGACTGAAGAAACCGACAGGCTCGACAGGTCTGACAAGAATGTACGGCCCGATTGATCCAACGTAAGCCTGGTTGATTTTCAAACTGAGGCCCAACCTGACTTAAACGCGAGGTGTAGTATAAAAATCTCCCTCTTCGTTTGAGTATAAAAATAATACTTGTCCGGTTCATCAAGAAAATTACTCTTGTCCAAGGCAGTATGAAAAAGATCTCGTCCGCACCAGTATGAAAACACAACGCCTGTCCGAGTTTTGTACGACAATTCTCCGGTGCGGTTCAGTACGGTTCAATCACGAAAAAGGCTTAGGTCCGGTTCGCTTTTGTTAACTACAAAAACAGCGACCTGAAAAGCCCGATCGAGTCAGGTCAGACAAGCCCGAGAGGCCCGAAAGGGCCGACAGACCCAAATGGCCCGACAAGCTCGAGAGGACAGAAATGAACGGCCTGATTGATCCCACGTAAGCCTGGTAGATTTTCAAACTGAGTTCCGACCCGACTTGAACGCGAAGCGCAGTATAAAAATGGTCCGGTCCGCTTTGGTTAACTACAGAAATAACAGCCCGATCGACTTAATAAGCTCGACAGGTCAGACAAGCGCGAGAGGCCCGAAAGGGCCCAACAGATGCAAATGGCCCGATAGGGTTGAGAAGTCCGAGCGGGCCGACAGGCCCGAGCTGCTCGAACAGCCCAACATGTCCGAGCAATCTGACAGGTCCAAACGGCTCTACAGGTCCCGATAGACTTTTAAATTAAGACCCGTGCAGGCCTCTAGCAGAGGGTCCACGACGATAAGAAAAACTCAACGATTTATATTTTGATTTCATAATTAAATAATAATAGAACTTTGCTGCTTCGCCTCTGGCAATCAAAACTATTCAAATGTCATTCATCCGCCACATTTCCAAAAATAATTGTTGAAATGCAAAATAAACAATCACAACAAACACTTTAGAAATACGCAAAAAACAAAATATACATTTGTCGATGTGATTAATCTAAAAATAAATTTATTGTTGCATTTTCCATAAAATCTGAACTTTACTCATGAGATCATCTTATATAAGGAACTGAATGAAAATGAAGATAAAAAGCGTCGGTCCCATTACATTGCATCTTACGACACATCATCATCTTTCATACTTTCTGCAAATAAAAATCAAATTAACATACAACATCATTTCTTTCTTATTATCGGTTAACTCATTATGCAATTATGCAGTTTTAATTATAATTTATATCTCTTTTAACATGTGCTTTCTTTGAGCAACAATTTGTTAAAACACATTTAACCCAATTTATCTGACCAATAATTAATTTTAATCGGCTACTATCTACTTTATTGCCCCATCGGTAGAATGGCGCTTTTTTATATGCTACCTATACAAAAATAAAACTTTGAAATACTACTATAATAGTTTCTGGTGTTAACTCGTTAGACGGCAAAGTTATGTCTAGTCCAAATTTCATTTATTATGAATTGACATTTTTATTGGAATGCTCAATATCAAATCGACCAGTTTTAACTCTCAAACTTCTTACTGAAATAACTATGTCTTAATAAATTTATTTTTCCAATAAAATCTACGCTATTTTACTTTTATTTAATTTATTTAACTGTCCTTAAACATTATCGCGATTTTTCATCCAAGTACGCCCCAGAACTAGATTTGAATAATTCTGCGATGCTTATTAATTTAAATTGTTTTTATTAATGTTCGTTTAATTATAAAGCTTTTTGTTTTAAAATAAAATGGGACTAGCCCGCGTTTTTGCTCTTTCTTTGCATATTTTTCAAATTAAAGCTTCAAGGCTGAATATAACTTAGTGTTTTCCGTTGAAAAATAATTCCCAAAAGAGAACTCAACTCTCAGGAAATGTTCTGTTATAAAATTCTTCCAAAACAAGAAAAAAAGAAGAAACACTCCATGTATAAAACCTGATCGTTCACAAAAATGAGACTTTTTAATTCAATATTATTACATATATTTATTTAATTGATGCAACTCTTTAAAGCATACATTAATAAAATTGTTGGTTTATTCCATGGGCGCTGGTTTACGTTCTCTCTTTATGGTACAAAATGTTAATAAATATTTTTTTAAATCGAGGACGCATGCAAATTCGGTAAAATTAATAATTTCTTATGGGTATCGTTAAATATTTCGATATATTTAATTAAGGGATATTAATTAATTTTATTTCGGCGGTGGGTCAACAACGGTGGTGGTAGTAGAAGCTCGTTTTTGCCGTGATGGATTGAAGAAACTTGTTATACTTGCCTTTTAAATTAGGAATAAAATATACTAGTTTTGATGGTTACGATTATTATGATCATTATTACAAGCTAACTAGTCCGCTTCATACTGCTGTGTGTGTATATTTGTACTTGCTAATAATGCTGTCGATGTTTTTTATAGCGCTACAAAACGTTTTTATTAATGCACCTATTAACGTTTTTCTTGCGTTTTTATTTCAAAGTCGTTACATATTTAACTTTTTTTTTTGATAAGATCAAACATAAAGATGCCGCCAATGAAAGAGGTTGTCATTTTTCGCATTAATTCTGTTGCATTAAAATAATTTTTATGAGTTTTGAGTTGCAATCACTTTCCTCTTGCTGTCGATTTATGCAATCGACAATCAATTATAATGGCATTAAGCGTGAAAACCTAGTGTTGTCTTCAGTTTGTCCTGAAACATTTCTATCGTCTTCGTTTCGTTTTTTCTCTTAACCTTACTTTTTGGTAGAAATTACTGCGCTTCCTTTTATAGATTCTCTCGAATGGCATGACGCAATTTGTGATTTCGAACTAAAAATTTGTTGATTATTTAGTGTCTTCTTCTTTTCCCATTTTGCCTTTCGGCAATATTTCTAACTTCTGTTCACCTTGCCACTTTTCTATGTCTCTAATATATATATACAGGGTCGCTAAAAAAATATGGAAACACGCTACACCCGCAGAAACGGTGATAGGCAAATGAAATTTGAAGGGCTTATAGTAGGTATCTTTTGTCATGTTTTACGAAGATAATTAAAAAGAAATCTTCAATTGTTTTTTCCTACGGCCGCCATATTAAATTTTTTAAATGGAACACCCTGTATATGGCACCATATTTGGATAGGGATTTTCAAGACAAGTTCAATGATATAGGGTTGCTATACTTATCTTGAAAGGTTTTGGAGATAATCGCTATTCTTTTGTCAGGGGTTTCCCTATTAAAAAGTATGGAAACA
The DNA here is from genome assembly GCA_011009095.1 of Ignelater luminosus. Classification (NCBI taxonomy): domain Eukaryota; kingdom Metazoa; phylum Arthropoda; class Insecta; order Coleoptera; family Elateridae; genus Ignelater; species Ignelater luminosus. The sequence goes on along the minus strand of VTPC01000765.1, from coordinate 211,866 downwards.
CGCTGCTCTTGCAAAAACGGTAAGAAATAGACAAATAAAATTTGAAGATCTTTAAGTAGGCATTGTTTGCCATGTTTTGCGAAGAGAGTTGAGATCAAATCTTAATTGTTTTCTCGTACGGCCGCCATCTTGCATTTCTTTAAATGGATCACCCTGTATATGACCCCATACCTCGATAGGGATTTTAAAAGCCAATTCAATAATACAAGGGTAGCTATACTTATCTTGAAAGGTTTTGGGGATAATCGCTATTCTTCGTCCCCGAGCGGAGCCGCTAAGCGGTTGAACGAGGGCCTAGAGGTCGTCAGGTGTTGTCCGTAACTATAATTACTGCGTCGTCGACGTACGCTATGGTGTCTCCTTTATGGTTCTGTCTGTTCAGGAGGATCTTCGTTCAGAATTCTCACAAGAGCCGACCCAGTGCGGAGGCTGTGTAATAGACTTTTTTGACTGGCCTTAGCGCAGTTTGTTCATTTTCAAGGTGCTCACGAGTGTCGAAACCTAACTTAAGATTTTTTAATATTTTATTTGTGCATCTTATTGTTTATATAATGAATTTTTTGTGTGATTTTGCTGACGTTAGCTGTTATTTTTATTTCTCTGACAACCGATAGAATTTTTTTTATTTATCTAAACAGACCTTCTTTCGTTTATTGTAGTCCTTCGAGGATTTGTATTGACTTCCTGGGGAACTCAGGGCTGTTTCCTCATAGTCATAATTAATGATTAATTCATTTTTACTTGCCATTACTGAGAGGTTTACTTACTTAGTACACCTACTCCTCTTCCCTGTTTGGGTTGCTTTCATGATTCTAAATTTTACTTTGATTTACGCGTTTGCTGTTAATAAAGTTTGCATTCTTATCTCTACGTTTGTTTTTTTTATTTGCTTTTACTGTATCCCCACTGTGATTTTTAAGGTGTGGCAATATCGCACAGAAACACGCATTATGACGTTGTTTACGTTTTTGAATATACACTAATCGCGGAAAGATTTGTTGGAAACAGCATGAACTCCTCAACATCTCTTTGAAAAAGTGCACAGAGAATTTATTCTTTTTTAACCAAAAAAACAAATTATCTTTAACATAATACTGGTTCGAACCAGGATGTTTACTTATCTAGAAATTAAATAATCATCAAGGATTAGCGATTCCTTTTAAACAGTAAAAAACCTATACTATTATGGGCTATGCCCATGATTACTATTAGAAAACTTCACGTAGATTAGATTCCGCCCTTGCATATTTCTATACACATGAGGATAAAAAGACTTCTTCCATTGGTGGTTAAGAAAAAAAGCTTCAGAGTAAGACACTCATAGTCCTCAACTTACTGTTAATGCAGTGCTTTTCTGGGTATTGCTGTTATTTTTATTTTAATTTTACATATCTGTTTAACGCAGATTGTTTCCTGCTATTTTTGTTGCAAAACTCGCTAGATAAGTAAACCGCGCACATGTTGGCAACACTGCTAATTTGTTCCGTCGTTCTACAGCTTAGCGCAGGACGAGAATGGGCAACAGAGGGATCAAACCACTCGAAAATTGCATTTAAGAAATCGTCTTTCATTGTTGCTCTCCATCTGAGGGGCCGTAAATTCTCCCAGCTAACGGTTTAATTGTAGACGGGTAATTGTGGCTTAGTGGTGTTTACCGTTGCGTCCGCCTGTTCCAGTGGGGTAATGATACTGCGGGGTTTTGAAGGTAGAAGGTAGAGAGCAGGGTGATGAATAACAGACTGGCTGTGGCAAGGTAAGGACTTCGCTGGCTCGCAAAGTTGCTAACCACCCGGGGGAGGGTAATTAGTGAACAGAATCACACGACGGCAGTAGTTCAGCCCCTTCCCTGGACATGGACGTATGAGGGGCAGCGCTAGAAAGAAAGGAATGTTGCAGCCGGGTACCTTCGAATTCTCAAACGCAGGGTGAATTCGAGCTGCAACGCTCAAGACACAATCAGGCCGGCACGACCTGAGAGATAAGGAACAGAAACTTAAAACGCATTTACAAACTTGAACAAGCACATGAAATATCAATAGGTATTGCCGTTTTTGTTTTGTGCCTAAAAGTTAATTTTCTACAATAGCCTCTTGATTTCCTGCCAATAACTCGCCCCCTCTTGGAATACTATGCGCTCTCTCTTCAGGGCACGCGCTCTACAATTTGAGAATCGCTGGGGTTTGCATACCTATATCACTTCAACTTTTGTGCTTATGTAAATCATACAGAGACAAGTTTCTGATTTATTGTGTATTTCAAAGCAGTCAGAGCATTTTTTGTTTTATTAGGAGCACATCTGTCGAATTCGTGCCAGGGCCGATATTTCTAAACAACTACATCAAGGTCTGAAAAAGCCTTGATATCATTTCTTACTAAACTCTAAATTCCCGCTTGCTATGAGAAGCTTGGTTGATTTAATTTAATCAGTCCAAAAACTACAATCGGTTTAGAAAGCTGGGCATGATTGGTTCAAATAGTCTAATAGTTACGGGCCTATTACAAACTTACATAACCTTAGATTAACTTAAAGACACTCTTCGCTACGTCATAAGTCGAATTAGTCTTCGACTCGTAATATTCTACTTAATCACAAACTGTAGCACAAGAAAATGAAAGCAAACCTGTATTCGGAAGCTCACCGGAAGGGCCGAGGCTCCAAGAATCCGTTTAGACCCAAAAATCCGTCCGGAGAATCTTACCATCCCAATGTCTCACAGACTCAAACTTTCAACGCAGATTAGAAAAACTTGAGCCTTTACAAAGGTTAAAACCTTGCCTGAATTGATCAGTTCACGATCTCCTAGTTCATTTAAGCCAGAACATCTAGGTCATCTACTCGGGATTCTAGCTTCTATCAGAATTTAAAAAAGATGGCAATTTCATAGTTCAGCCAGGTGTATATGGAGTTACTAACCCGTTTCACGAGCTCGAAGAAAGATTCTAAAAAGATTAGAAGAAATACCGAAAATGGACATTAAAAGAAAATTTGCCTGAAAATTAATGTTTATGATTTCAGCCTCTTCTAGATATGTAACCAGGAGAAGACAACGGATCCAAGTGCTACGGTCGCTGAATTTAAAGAGTTGATTACTGGCTTAATATTTCTCAGTGAAGAAAAATCTTGAAGGTACAAGTAGAATAACCATTATGCAGTTTGAAGTGTTTGTTTTTGGATGGATAAGTGATAAGAGAACCTTTTAACATAACACAGGCCCGTTAATACTACCTTGTGGCACCCCTTATTTGTTTTAATGAATTGTCTTACTCTACTGTATAGTAACAAATAGGACCGATGTAGGTGGGGTGTGCAGATTGTGCACCGCTTGAAGGCGCCCTTTTAAAGAACGGCAACAAATTGAGTTTTAAATAACAATAATACTGAGTAACCCACTATAATTATTGTTCAAAATGGTTACTGGTTTTGGACAAGTCTTGTGCCAAAAGAAGTCTACGTCGACAAAGTTTCATCGATGTAAGTCATCGTGCGTGCTAACTGCGCATGTTCAATTTAAATCTTGTCGACGTAGACTTTTTGGCACAAGACTCGAAGGCCTGCAACTATTTTGAAAGTATTATAATGAGTTAGGGCAATTCAGAATTTTGATAATTAAAATTGCGTTTTTTCTAGTTTTTAGTTTCTAACTGAAAATGTCCATAACTCCTTCAATATTAAGAATAGCCAAGATGCCACTGTTTGTTTTCGATTTGTGATGACCTACACTATATACTACTGATAAAATATCGAATGTATGTCACGAAGCACATCGTATACATAAAATTGTTTCTGAATAATGAAGTTAAATTTTTATATTTAGCCAACTTCTCAAGACAAAGGTAAATCTGTGAAATGAATGTAAAACAGTTATATTCCAAGTAACGTCTCCCGTAAAGGAATCTAGAAAGTCTAATTTAGATTTTACACTGCACGTTTTTGTCTCAAGGAGAATTTTAGGTGTTTGATTTGAACCCTTTTGGAGTATAAACAGCAGCAGTAGTCGCCTGCGGTGGCAGAAATCATCGTTGTCTGCAGATGGGTCGCGCTCAGCCCTTTAACGTCTCGTCTGCAATGGCTCAAAGTCGGGCTTTGTCCTTTATTAACCTTCTTCACAGAGCTAAAAATGAACACGGATCAGGCTACGCCCTTTCACGGACCACCTTTTGTGGTCCAAAGTCGGGCTTCGCACTTCATCAACGTTTTAACAGTTAGACACGAACACGCCTTAGATATTTCCTCTTCAACGGGAAATTTGATCCACCCTGTATGTAATGTGAACATTCATTCTTCTTTCTTTATTATTCTTATTCTACAGTGACTATTTTAGCGCTTGTGGGTCTATGGACTTGCATATTTTACAGACTTACAGGACGTTTAGTTATACAGCTCAGATGGAACAACACAGTGATCCAGAGACGACGTAAAGAACAGTATATATGTGCATAAGTTGTTGCATTGTTTCAGGATTGTGTAGTCCCGAGGGTTCGAAAATAGATTAAGCGATCCCATAGTTTTTCGGTTTTCCACTGTATGGAGAAATTTAAGACCAACCAAAATATTAGTAATAATTCTACCTGAAACGTGCACGTTTACCTTACACGGTTCTTAAGAATCGTGATTAAGTTACACAAAAAAAATCTAACTTCAGCGATAATAAAATAAAGTGCTAACGCTATTTCCACCGTTTTCAGGATTAAACCATGATTTTTCCCTTTCGTATCATCGTATTATTCTAACTGCGATAATAACAATGATAACAATAATAGTAAAGTTTCATGATACATAAAACGCTTTCATAAAAGTCTTACACGTCACGGCCTCTGATAAAATATTCGCGAAACGGGGAAAAGTGTGGCAAGTTAATCCTGCATCCATATTTGTAACATGTTAATTGACAGTAAATAAAAAAACAAAAGCATTAATTAAATAAGGGATTACTTAATATCTAATAAATAAAAGCAGAAACCATGTTTTCACATTTAAATAAATTAAAAATCGAAAGTAATTATTCGTTTTACACTTGAAAAATTTGAGTAACATCAAGACCACCCATAAATTCAATCAATAAAGAAATGCAACCGTGCCATTTACATCTCTAAAATAACTATTAAATTAAAAATAATATCATGTGGTTAAACTGGAATAGAGTTTGCTTGCGAAATCTTCCCATAAACAAACGAGAATTTGTTATATTCGTGGATTTTATTAAAAATCTTCCCATGCTTTGTTTATACCAGAGATTTCGAGTTGGATTTTCTGTACGAATCACACTGATAAAGCTAACAATGACTAATTACTTTTCTTGTAAAATAATCCGTGCGCATATTTACCTATAAGTAAAGAAAACGTGATGCGCAAACAAATTAATAAAACCCGACATAGGTGTTTCATCTTTCACTTCGCTTACTTATAGATAATTTATTACGAAGAGAAACGTTGGTACTTTTAGAATGTGTTTGTCGACATTGCCGGGGTCATTAAGTAGTAGTAAATGCATTTAGAAGGTGTGCGGATTTTTGCGTATGTAAAAAATCTCGCTCCATTAATTCCTAGATTAGTCATTTATTATGAGGAAATTCGACGTTAATAACATTTTTTTCTCATTATTTACAGGACGAATGTCAGACCGAGGCAAATCGGTGGGTGGGCGCTCCTCGCCCTGGGATGCCTCCATCTCCAATTGCACCCGAGGTAACGTATGACAATGTGCTTACCGTATCACCCCGATATCCTAATATAGTTCCAAACCATAAAAAATTAATTAAGTAGGCTATGAAAAATGTTTGTTCATCTATTCTTAAAAATTATTAACTATGACAGCTGTCATTAAGCTTGTCATAACCTCAAATCAATTTACCATCCATCCTAATTTATAACTTTTTTACCGCACGATGTAATATCTTATAATTTGAAGTAATTTCCCGTTATGCCGTATACGAAGAAGTGTTGCAAAAATGCACATCGCGCACATAACCTTAAAATAAATAAAATTAATGGGTTTTGCTATTACGGCCTGTAATTAAGCAAGTAATGCATGATGCGAGACCCAACAGTGTGTCTCGGTGTTGTTGTAGGTATATGTACACTTCTAATGATGCACCTCTACTTCGACCTTAATAAACGTACACTTACGACGTACCGGAGGCTTTATTTGTGATCTTACCGACGACGTTGCTTGAACGCTGAGAACTTGATCCAACCAAGAATCGATATAACTCTTTCTCTTTTTTTCCTTTCAAAGATACGTAGTTTAAATCCCATTCAGTTGATTAAAATGGACGTCTTCTAATGTTTATAGCAGCGAAAATTGCCAGTGAGGTTTGCTAATTATTTTTGCAGAACTCATCAAATCAGCACATCGTGTACGTGATCTAATTGCACGACAACTCTGCTTGTATATACATCACATCAATCGATTGGATGATGGTAGATGTTGAGTAATAGAGAGGAATTAACGTGTCTTAAACTAGGAGCTGCTTTTGCATCCTAACAGGTGCATTTTTGAAACTATTTTGGAAGAATTGGGACTTTCTTTAAAAGGAATGTTGTTAATTGGCTTCTTAATTTCAAGTACTAGTATTACGTTACTTGAACAATTAAAAAACATTAACTGCTTTACGCGAATCGTTTCAAATTCAACCAGCATCTAGGTAGTTAATAAAATAAGAGATTAATGCAAAAATCATAATTTGTTCAGACACTTAAAAGTATACATTACCTTCCGTGTCTTTCTGTTACTCCATCTTGTTTATTGTTATTATCATCATCATCATTCTAGCCTGCAATAAACAGATTATGAAATGAATTTTATTATTTTAGTTTTCAATTTTTGCATTCATTCAGGAAAACCCGCTTCAGATATAAAAACATGTCACTGTTACGCTATATCGTATGCTCTTTGTTCTCCAATTTTACCGTTTTGTATCGATTATTATTAAAACTATTTTCTCTCAAATTTAATTATATCCACAAATTATTTTATGTTAGAATTTCTATTTTAAGATATTGCCTTATTCTGACTGTCTCTAGCAGTTTTGGGGGTGGATTTAACAAAACCGCGCGTACAGCTTTCATAAATTTTTCATGATTTTTTGAGATTTCTATTTTCACTAATTCATGGAAAAAGAATCTAAATCAACGCTTCCCGCCGGATTATGATGTCACTATAACTAATCTCAGCCCCCCTGCTATTTACAATTTCACATAATCTAAAATAACTTTTTAATAGTTGTAAACATAAGCTTCCTATGTTTGGAGAGTTTGTAACCTTCTTCCGTATCTAATTAACTGTAATTGTCAAAGATATTTCAAAAGATTACTTGTTTATACGTGCTTTAACTTTTTTCTAGTGAAAAACTGACAACTAACTGTTTTAACAATTGACAAACGAACAACGGTCGTTTCAGTGTTGTAAACCTACCGAATTCGAAAAAACCAAAATTATGCTGCAGTAGGGCGAATCCTATTGCAGGAATATATTCGTGCTTCATATGTTTTCTTAAATTTCTAATAAATAGATGCTTGATCTAATATTTTAAGAAATTTCTGGTTCAAGAGTTATAGTAAAGTCACTAAATCGAGTTTAAAATTGAATTCATCTTTACATTAAAAAGAACGCAAACAAAAAAACTATTTTAATTGATATCCACATTTTGATTGGTGCTCTTCCATGCCGAATATAAAAAATAAAAGTTTTGAAAAATTTGGAAAGATCCACTCTCTTTGTGATAGCAGTTAAGCCAAGCATGATTTGAGTCTAGAAAGTTTAAAATTCTTTCTATACTTAAATTGGATTTCATGAATATTTTGCTGGTAATGACCTTATTAGAAATCCGTTGTAACTGACTTCAGTGGAGATTTCGAATTCTTGCTTATACCTAATAAGTAAACAAAAGAAGACCAACAAATTTTGTTTTTATAGGCAAATAAATGTGTCTGGAAAAACAAGGTAATATCGTAAGAAACCCTATTCCTCTACCTTTAATAATTACCTAGATATTGTCTATGTCGACTATTACGACTACTTTGACTATTTCGATTATATCGACTACTTCGACTATATAACTATTTTGCCTGTCTTCACTTCGTCTACTATTTCCACTATATCGAGTTTATCAACTATTTTAATGATGATCAAGATATCGCAAAAACACGGCTGCGTATAATAATCGACTAATCGGAAAATAATCAATTAATCGAAAGTTACTGTCATTTCAAAAAACAATTAATCAATTAGTTTGATAGTCTAGATTATTTCAACTATTTCAGTTATGTCGACTATTACGACTATATTAACTGTGTTGACTATTTCGAGTACGCCGACTATTTAAACTATATCAACTATTTAGAGTATGTTGACTATTTTGACTATGTCGACTATCTTGACTATTTCGACCACTTGACTTATCGACTATTTGCACCATATCAACTATTTTCACTATATCGCCTATCCTGACTATTTCGACCATCTCGACTATTACGATGGTATCAAGTATGTCAACTATGTTAATAATGAGGAGGATATCCCGGAAATACGACTGTGCATAATAATTGACTAATCGGAAATTAAGCGATAAATCGAAAGTTCGATTATTATTAAAAAATCGATTAATCGATTATTTTTATTATTCTGACTATGTCCACTACTTCGACTATTTTGACTATGTTGACTATTTCTATTAATTCGATAATTAAGCTATTTGGAATATTTCAACAAGGTCGACTATTATAAGTATAACTATTTTGATTGTGTCGATTATCTCGACTCTGTTGACTATGTCTATTATTTTGATAATTAAGCTATGTGAACTATTTCGAATATTTTGATTATTTCAACTATTTCGATTATTCCGACTATGTCGACTACTTCGACCATTTCGACTATGTGAGCTATTTCGACTGTTTCGATTATTTCAACTATTTCGACTATTACGACTACTTTGACTATTTTGAATATGTGAGCACTTTCGACATGCAAGCTATTTCAACCAACTATTTCGACTATGTCAACTATTATTACTACTTTGACCATTTAGACTATGTGAACATTTTCGACTATGTCGACTACTTCGACTACTTCGACTATTTCGAGTATGTCAACTATTTCGACTATGTCAATTATTTAGACTAAATCAACTACATCAACTATTACCTTTGACCTTTTCGACAACGTCAACTATTTCGATTTTGTGGATCTGCGTCTGTTGATCGGCTATCCTCTGCCCTAATTAAACAATTGAGGAATTGGGCAATTACTGAAGGAACCCATTAATCAATTGCCTGATTTCAGTTTCACTGATTGTTTAGTTGGTTCAATTGTTTACATTATTATTTAAGGTTTATGTTTTAGTCTCGCCCAGGACATCGTAATTTATCACAATTTTTCCTTTTACCTCCGGTTTCAGCACTAGTTGATAGTCTTTTTCTCCGTCGCCAAAAAAAGTATTGATAGGTCAGTGACGTGTTTACAAAACTTGTCTAGAAGGAGCCTTTTGGACTTCTCGGCCCTTCGGGCTTCTTTGTCAAGAAGTTACCCGGTTTTTTCGGGCCCTTTGTTGAGTTGGTTCAATGCCGTCTGTTATTTTTGGATTACTGCTTTGTTTAGTTTTTGTTTTGTGATTGCATGAACTTCCAGGATGTTTTGAGTTCATTAAATGACCGCTCGTCTTGCGGGTTCGAGGTGGAGTGGCATTAATACGGTTACGACACAGGCCGCTTAGGTTGATGTTGTGTTGATGACTCCAGTCAATCTCACCGCAACTCCTGTTTGAGCTTTATTGACTCGGCCCCTCAACTTGTTTCACTGTCGCAGTCGATGTGTTCAGGTACTGGAAACTATTTACCTTGATATGGTGTTCATGTATAGTTTGACGCAGGACAGCAGGATCTTGTATTGCCGTTGTGCTATAATACGCTTGATATTTTCTGCCTGACCGATGTGACTAATCTGAAAGTACCTGTATATGCTCAATGAGAATTTGTTTCTTGTATGATGATAGAATACGATGAACACTCTGGAAGGTCTTAAACCACCTTAAACCTTAGTAACAGAAGAAAACATAAAAAACATTCGGAGAATTCATACTGCCATCTGCATCCGTAGAAAAGATGAAATCTGCAGAAAACGACCCTTTGGTAGACAAAGACTGCTAAATATTCTTTTAATACCAACTCCAAAGCAGGCCTCATTAACTACCTTGGAATTAGCCTCAATTAGTAGGAAAATTTCATCCGCATACGCTATTCTTAGAGTCACGTCTTTGGTACTATCTGTTAGTATTAGTAGTTTTTCTGTGAGTACATCGCAAACTGATCCATGCGAACAGCCATTGCTTAGTTTGTTGGTGATCCATCCGTCTGGATTAGTCATGTCGTCATAGTGATCCTGGCAGTAGTTCCTGAAGCTCTTATACAGAACTTCTCCCTGCTATTTATTTCAGATTCTGCAGCTCACGAAGGAAACGCCTCACGTTGGGCATCATTTTAGTGTGCCCTTAAAAAAATTATTTTTTACTTTCTATACTAATAAGGCAATTTTTCTGGTTCGTTTTATTCCATTTGTTTTATAAGGCACCACCAACTGCACCTAGGAAAATTACCAATCCTGCTCTGGAGCAAATACAGCATTAATGTGATAGCGATGATGATAGAATAAAAATAGTTCATAAGACATAAGGTCTCTAACTTCTCCACAACACGATATAACTAGAAAAATACTGCTCTGGCGTGATTACATGATGCAGTCGAGTCAACTTGGTTCTTAGAAGCTTAGAGTAATTTTGTCCAAAGATTTGATTCTTAAGGCTATGTTGCAAATTTCAATAAATAATTATACTGACATTAAAAGAAAGATTTTTTAAATTGACTCTACTTTCTAGCATTAATTTTTATTTATTTTTATACATATAAAATCTAATAAACAGAAAATTGCAGGATGCGTCAAATATTATCTTGTATTGATTAAGAAAATAAATTTAATCTGATGTTGAAGAAGAATATGACTTCGTCTTTCACCGTACGTGTTATTATCTATAATAATGCGAACGATTTCCATTTCTTATATGTACTTACTACAGTCAATGGCCAGATTTTTTTTCTTTTTTTTTTAATTTCTTTTGTAGGCAGAAAGAAGAAGAGTCCTCGCCATTTACAGTTATATCTTATACACAACAGATGGCAAATATGAGCATTCTATAGGTATATTAATGACTGTGCAATTTGTAATTTTAACACCCGAGCATTAGAGACCATCGCGATAAAAGGAACAGAATTTCGTGATATCAAATAATGGAGAACTCGTGTGAATAAATTTTTTCGAGATTTACTGATTTTTATCGTAATTTTCTAAATATGGGATTTAATTACCAAAAAAATAAAGAAATTTAATGCCAAGACATTTTAAAATTTCTGCAATATTGCATAAAACTGAGAAGCGATAATAATAATTTATCAAAAACATGCATCATTATTATTATTATTATTATTATTATTATTATTGAAATGTATATCTGGTGAGAAAAAGAAAGCAATAATTGAATGTTGTGAGGATTGCAAAGATTATTAAATAATTTATCTATTTTTTTAGCTTGTTAATGTTCTCTATAAATTGCACAATTACTAGTTACGTTATTAAATAGATTTTCCATAATCCAGGATGAATTTAGAGGAAAGAAAAAAAATTAGAAATTATTCTTTTTCAAATTTACTTTTGCTAGGTTTAATTATGTCTAAAAAGAAAATCAAAAAGCATCCTTAATTATGTTTGTTTTTTACCTCAAGGATTTTTTTTTGTAAATTCTTGTTTGATTTCAGTACGTAATCGCTATTAATTTGGCAAAAAACAGTGGAATAAAATTACACCTAGGATGAGGTACAACTTCTCTGATCAAAAGAATGCATGCATGTATTAAACAACGTATGCGAGGCCATTATAGTAATTGTTTAATTTACCACATAAGAGGCAACGACTTCTTAAAACAACTTTCTGTTTATTTAACGCAATCATTGTTTAAATCTTCACGAGGGTTGTGTGATATTAATTTAGTATTGATTCTCTTATTAAAGTAAAATCTTTAAGTATAATGTATTTATACATAATGGTAAGTACAAATGATAACTAACTTAAGCTTCTTAATTAATTGCATTTTGCCATTGTTTGCCACAGCTAGAAAGCCAAATAATAAATATTTTTTATCTTGATCATTTAGATTATCAAGATTTGCAAATTTTCCTTACAATTTACATTACAAGTTGTAATTTAAAAAGAACCAAAGAAAAGCAATTTCTAGCTAACGTAACCTTATTTTAACCTGAATTAACCTAAGCAAAATAAATTCAATCTAACCTAAATTGGTTTAATTTCATCTAACCCAAGTTAAATCATTTATCTGTAAATTCAAAGCAGACAAACCTAAGCTAACTTACAATTAGAGGTTAACAAGTTACAATACATTAAATATAACCTATATAGGTTCGTTATTTTGTTATCTTATTATGCATATTTTACAACAAGATGTGCAAAGAAGCAAGAAAGATAAAAAAATAAATAGAAAGAATGTAAAACAAAACAAGAAGAAATAACAGTAGAGACTAGAGAGTCCAAAAGCAGGTAGAATCAAGAAACAAAATGGAGAAATCATCAAAAACTATGAGCAATGACAAATACTTCAGAGCACCAACAGAATACATCCTGAGAACCAGAATAAAAACGGATGCGGCCGCAGTTTTGTTTACAAACATGTAGTGCTTGCTCCTCCAACACGACACCATCGTATCTCAAGAAACCAAATAGACGCTACAATATAGTATTTCCCGCGTAAGAGGTTCAAGATGTCCGAAAACTATAACACTTAACTTTATACACTAAACATGATTTTGTTTGGACAATCAAACGTTCATCAACGACCAACAGTCAAAGCCTCAACTTGGTAGCACCAGCCCTTGCGGGATACACGATATCTGTCTTTAAAAATGGCCAAGTCGTTTAAAAGTCGTTCCGCTGCCACGCTTAACAGCCCAAGTCCCAAATCTCAAAATACATGATATCTGTCAAAAAAACAAAAGACGATCGGTTGTGCTCGAATCGTCTAAAAGTCTTTCCCCCACCCACACCTAACAGTCAAAGACCCATCTCAATAGCACTACTCGTTCTCGAGGTGCATGATATCTGTCAAAAAAACAAAAAACGATTCGTTGTGCTCGGATCGTTTAAAAACCGTTCTCCTGCTCCAAGTCTCAATTCTATAGCACCAGTTGTTCTCGAGATACATCATATCTCCCAAAACAAAACAAAAAACGATTGATTGTGCCCAAATTGTTTACAAGCCGTTCCCCCGCCACGCTTAACAGTCCAAGTCTCAACTCTACAGCCCCAGCCGTTCCCGAGGTGTCAAAAAAACAAAAGATGATCGGTCGTGCCTGGAGCGTTTAAAAGTCGTTTCCCCACCACACCTAACACAGTCCAGCCTCGAGCGCCACGCGAGTCGGTCGACCCTGATCCAGTCGGTGCGGTAATGCACTGAAGCAGGAAAGTAAGCAGCATCCTCCAAGGCGATTGAACATCTGGTTGGGAGCCGGGTGGTAGTTGCCAACTCTACCTGCCGTTACCCTGCCTTAGTGTCGGGACGTACGGCCAGCAGGGCTCCAGTCTATATTTCAGCCTCATCCAAACGACCTGAACCGGGAGGCAGATCACCGTCATTACTCCAGGACTCCACGGCAAATATTCGCGCCCGAGGCTCCGCGGTATCTCCAACTTCAGCTGCTAAAATTCTGCTTCCGTCCGTTACCGCATTCCCTTTCCTTCTCCCATCCCTACCCCTCCTAAATCGTCTCACAGCCAAACTGTAAGGGGTTGCGGTTCTTAAAAAGTCCGTTTACCCATTTCCAACTACTCAAATCCAATTCCTCCTACGTATTACCCAGCATCCTACAACTGCAATTCAAGATTTCTAATTCCAACCCGCTTCCCCTCCACTAGTAACATCAACATCTACCTCTAACTCCATCAACCATCTCCAACCGCTATTAATCCATTTATACTCTACAAATTATACTTCCACCAAATCATAAACCCTTCAGCACCCTCCATCAGTTCAACAATCCATAACTCAAAGACCGGATCGACTTGATAGGAAATCCTTGTGAGCCACCCAGCCGTCTACACTACCTTGCCTCCATATATTATCTCCATCAACGGATGTGCAAGCATTCTGCCACCACCATTAATCTCCTTCCAAGGGCTGAAGAGAAACTGAACAGTTTCTAAAGCCTAATAATTGAAGTCCCATCTGGATAGCACCACCCGTTCTCGAGGTGCATGATATTTCTTAAAAAAGCAAAAGACTATCGGTTGTGCTCGGATCGTTTAAAGGCCTTTCTCCTGCCACAGCTAACAGGCCAACTCTCAACTCGATAGGAGTAGCCGTTACCCAGATACAGCATATCAGTTGAAAAAAAGAAAAGAGAATCGGTTGTGCCCAGATCGTTTCAAAGTCGTTCCCCTACCACACCTAACAATCAAAATCCTATTCCGATAGCACCATTCGTTCTCGAGATACAGGATATCTGTCAAAAAAAACAAGACTATCAGTTGTGCCCAAATCGTTTAAAAGTCCTTCTCCTACCACATGTAACAATCAAAGTCCATGATAGCAGGGATATTAGATGAGATACGGTCAACTGATTTGACCTTCAGGTAACCAATGGCGTATAAGTCAGCTTGTCCTCAATCTACCTCACTTCCGGATGTTCTCCCTCCAACGTAATACACATTTAACAAGGCCTGCGCCATAAATTTAGAATATGGCGTTGTTGGTGCGGTTTGGGATCAAGATTGAGTAATAAACGACTTTAAAAGGTAACCTAATAGATGTTAATATATATGGGTTTAAGAATATCAGTACCAGTTAGATCTAACGGTAAAGAGACGACATTCAACTTAACTTTTAATTTCGCGGGGAATATAAACCGCCTTGTGGTTTCGACGATTTTGAAAAGACACAAATTGTATAAGTCTGTATAATAATAATTTTAATACGTTCAGTTTGATTTTTCTCACTAACGTTCCTTGATATTTTGGCAAATAAAGACGCTAAGTTCCGTCTACAAACAATTCAAACACCCTGTGTATTTCTAACTGTTGACTGAATTTATTCCTGCCAATATAACATTATTTTGAAAACTTCCATAACTACAATGTTGAAGAAGATATTAGAATGTGGCGACGGGGATGGGTTAATCAAGATTTTACATATTAATAAGGAATTATTATTCTGATTGTTTCATTATCATATAGATTGGTGAATTCGATCCCGAACCCGAGAAATTTCTTCTCGATTCCCCAGACTCATTTTGATTGTTATATTTGATCTTGACTTTCTACATTATAATTTATTTATTTTATATTTCTCTAGCAGTACCACTTAATTTTTATCACTGAATTATCAAGCTTGATTTCTTTTTAATTCTACATGATTCATCTCTAATTAGTTGTATTTACAAATTAAATGAACGTTCGAAGATTAACGTTTTGTCAAGCAACCAGGAAATGGATAATTTTTTGAAATTCTTTAACAAGCAACGCTTTAATTTGCGTTTCCTCACGAAGTAGATTTTTCAGGAATAATCTGTTAAAGCGAAATATTTAAAAGTTAACAGAAGAACGATGTCATAGTGATGATCTGTATTGATAAACCGTAAATTTAAAGTAGCTGAACGCTTTATCTAACGTCTCTAATTAATCACTGTTTTTTACTCACCTAGAAAAAAACAGAAAGAATCGTTCAGCTGTTAAAAGAAAATTAGAGGTGAACTTTTTTTGTTACAATTATCACTTCTTAAGATCTTAATAGTTGTAAAATCAAAACAACAAAAGCCTGTGTTTAACAACTTCTTGTCAAATAAAATCAGACATAATGTTATAGATATAATATTGTATCAAAGGATATTGAATTGACCTACGTGTAGGTATAAAACGAAATGGTCAAATGTAACTCGATATGACATATCTTCAATCTAAACATGTTACAATCATTAACAAACATGCAATGCTCGGCATTTACGTTCGGTCAGCATGCACATGCTCTTCCGGTTCTCTTCTAACAAAAGCATAACAATAACGAGATCGATAAGGACGAAAAATGGCACGTTGCGAAATTGAGGCGTGTCATGTCAAGAGGCTGTAGGTTTTCCATTAACAGATCTTACACTTAAAATCTCTTGTTTTGTTTTTTGCTGCAACTGTTTTTGGTGCTTTAAAACTCATTTGTCACGATTCTTTTTTTTATTTGTATAGATTAGGAAGAAATTAGGTAATTTTGCTTAATGGACACAACACACGAAACGTACTACTCGTATTTTGAAAAGAACAAAAAAAGCATTAGAAGGATTTCCTCTCACGCTACCACAATATCGATCAGTGTTTGTATAGGTTTTAATGTTTGTTTGCAGGCGGAAGGGCCCCCCTGTTCAAATGGAACCAGTGGATCTCAGTATCAAAACGCCCGTTGTGCTACAAGTACCTAGATATCCACCCCAAAGGCTCAAAAATCCTACACCCGCAGCAAAGGTTACCAACGCCCCACCAGGTGAGTCGAAATATTAACCGTCGTTATTATAATTGAAATGATATATACACGAACTGCTGGCGCCTTGAAATGACACCGATCGCGGTTCATTAAGAAGAACAAACCTATTTCTTTTTTATTTCAACCGTGACAAGATAACGCGAAAGGTTAAGGTGAATTTATGTGATATTTCTTTTTAATGTGCAACTGTGTCGACAAGCTACTTAATAAATAAAAAGGTGTCGCTCTGTTATTAAACAAGATGAGATTGCAAGAGCTCTTCTTTTTAAAGGAATTTGAACATATGTAACTCTTAATTCTTTTTAAAAAGAAAAATAAAAAAGGAAATGATTTAGTTGTTTAACTTTTAGGTGGATCTTTAGAGAGAAAAGTGTTCATACTGATCGCCATTAATGATAGTAATTGTTAAACATGCAATTTTTGAAAAAATGTAAAATCAAGATCTGGGCTTGTTACTATTAAACTTAATTTTATTAATAAACAAATTAGTTTCCTATTACACTTGAATTAGGTTACAAGGAAAAATTAATTTTGTAGAAAAAGCAGTAAGTAAATTCATTTTAAACGACTAAGATTTGCTCTCTTCTGGTGATCAAGAAATATTTTCGTAACTAAACGAGTTATTTTTAGTAACGACTGAATATTATTTGATTTGAAGTTCATAGGCGTCAGATGTCAATAAGTTTTTGACATTCAAGTCTGCTGTTTTAGAATTGTTTATGCTCAAATGTACATACAATTATTTATGTTATCAAAATGGTTAACTATCAGACTCATTGAAATTGTCAGAAATTATTTAAAACAGTTTTTATCTTATTTAATGGAGATAGTTAAGTTTTCGTTTTTCTGATATCGTGTGGCATCCGAGAAAACCGGCGTTCAAATTCTCCGGACACGTTATGATTCTTTTTACTTTTTTTTATCTCTTTCAATAATCAACTACAATAATAATTATACAAATTTGAGAAAAAATTAAAATAATTATAAGGTGTCCGGCGGGATTTGAACGTCAGTCTTCTCAGATGCAACGCAAACGTATGGGATATTTCACGTCAAATTGAACATCTGATCAAAATGGACGCCCACTTATCATCATCATTCTTCTTCCCGACTTCAAGCTTCGTTCTATATATGCCATTTACAGTACGTAAAGTGTTTTAGTATCATCACCTCTCAGCTATACAGGACAGTAACAACAAACACTGCTAAATAACAAGTGCCAATTGATTACGGTTACTAGACGTTGCTTTCCAAAATTTATCTTTTGTTCTTTGAAACTTGTAGAGCACCTTTAACACTTCTTCCTCACGAAGAAAATTGCCCCAGCGCTATTTATAATAATCTACGTATAATACATAAAGTCCAATCAATCTGAAAAGCCCAACTGGTCCTGTAGTCAGTCAAAGCTGTTGAAACGATTCAAGAAGCCCGATTGGTCCAAAGAGCCAAATTGACTTAAAAAAAAAGAAACGAAAACCGTGATTTGTCTAGAAGCTCCAATTGGTTTGACAAGACCGCAAAGGTAAACGTAACGAAAAGATCAAAAGAGAAAGATTTTTCCGTATTAATATTCCATGGTAGTTTTAAACCAGAAAAAGCTCAACCGCCCCGTACTTCAGAAACGCAAAGACGTAAATTTGAATAAATTTACTCGTAAATAGAACATGAAGTTACTAGACGATATACCGAGAATAGCTGCGATCACACGTCGCTCAGACAAAAACAACAGTGAGGATGATGGCGCGCTCCTACAGGCGTAAAGCAGGAGTGGAGCGAAACAGTGTAAATTAAATCGTGACAATGCAGCAAGCAATGAAAGGTGCGCGCTTCTATCAGTTGTCAGAGTTTGAACGCGACTAGCGTTTAGCGGATATATCACTTCGTGAAATTGGTTGCTGTTTGGGACACGGTATGGAAAGAAATTAGGCGCGTATAACAGACTGACCACCCACGACTCGGCGGAAAGATGGCCGGCTAGCAGAAAAGGATATTACCAGCCGACGGTTGCAGTCAGGATCTTAAGCACGCCTATCGCTACAACGTCTTTCTTTGACTTTGCAACATCGACGGACATCACAGGACAGGTACCACAAATGGAAGAGCTCTGTGTTTTCTGACAAGCCTAAATTCTCGTTGACGCCCCAATCTTGGTTCGTCGGAAACGTGTCGAAGGCCTGCATTCAACCACGCCAGGTTCACCAGCAGAGAGGTATTATGGTATGTGGTGCTATCTCGTATGGAGCGCACACGTGTCTTGTACGTGTACAGGACATGTGACGGCTTGGCGTTACATGGAGGAGATATTGCGCCCCTTCGTAGTTACCCACGCTTCTGTGACCTGCTCGTTCGCTTGATTTCAACGCTATAAAACATATCTGGGACAACAGTATCCGCATCCTCCGGGTACTGTTGACGAGGTTTAATGCCGAGTTGGCGCGGCATGGCTGGCCATCTTCCAGCGAACCGGGTTGCATTCGCCATCAATCGCTGGTCACCGAAGCGACAAAGCTCAGCACCCGGGTAAATATTTTCATGCCTTGTTATTATACTACTTTTAATTTCAAATTTCAATCATTAACATCTATTCAATCTGAAGATACGGGGGTGACTAAATACTTCTGTCCAACAGTATACTTTCCGTGCCTGAATCTCGAGTTGCACACATACACTCGGCTCAGAAAGTTGATTCGGTGTCTTTCTACACCGTTGGGCAAATTTGTTTGTTAAAAATCTTAATGTCTTAGCTTGTAAAAGATCTTGATCCAGACAAGAAATTCTGAGAACTGGCAACTCTACGTTGATACAGAAGAAACTTAATGGAGAGCAAAGTCTGGCCTGTCCTCATGCTTATAACTTCAATGAAAAAGTTAATGCGAGGGAAGGGCAAAGACCTATTAAGATCCAAGAGTCCTTTGAGGACAACAGCTTGATTAGTTTATGTGTACAACTGCCTTAAAAAGACTAATCAAAGGCCACCACAGGTAACCCCTCTGACAAGTCCTCAAGTTTCTGTGCATAGCTCCCTCTACTTGAAAAGCTCTTAGAGCACCAAAGTCAATTGGTTTTTGTAATTAATATCGAGAGGGCCAGCGCAAGGACCTGCAAACGGGGCAATTCTCCATAGACGTCGTAATGACTAGGCGCTAGATCGGGAAGAATAAAGTAAACTAAAACTACAACCGTAACATGCACCACCCTATTTACCACACGAAAGCACCTTGAAAGATTCTGCTCTAGACGTCAAATACCCTAGCACCAGCCCTAATCCAAAAAATTGTTTATATCTCGAACGGCATGACGCACATTGTAATTATTTAGTATCTTCGAGTGTTTAGAGTAAATTTCCAGTGTTTTTCTTTGAATTCTAAACGTTGTTTTCAAATTTCCAGACATTCAACAGAGCTGAAGCATCACTTCCTTAACGACCACCGAACGGGATCCCTTTTGCTTGCACTCGTATTGTCTTGGTTCTCCAACACACCAACATCGGTGGCTCTAAAGAGAGGCTTTCAAACAGTTAACGGGCTTTGTCCTGCATTAACATTCTCGATACAGTTAAATTCATTCATTCATCCTGTTTAGAGAACTGAATGTTATAATAGTACTTGTATTTAGGTCGGGCAGAATATAGGAGAAGTAAGAAGATATTTTGGAAACAGTAACAAACTAAAGGATAACCCTGTGTTCAGGTCGGGCGTAAAGAGGATATTTAGGAGGACAGTACCAAATTGAAGGATCATCTTGTGTTCAGGTCGGACAAAATGTAGGGATAGATAGACGATTGAGAACAGCAAGACTGCGGGTCTGAGAGTCTGAGATAGTCATTCCCCCACTAGCCCTACCATCAACGGTGTGCCTAACTCGGTATTCGATCTCCACACTCCTGGTACATTTTTTTAGAAACTTAACCTTCTTACGACATGGGGACTAGTCTTCCAATAATCCTCGTAAAAGAGACACAATACGATGAGAACTCGAGCTACGACCTGTATTAACCTCCTTAAGAAAGCTAAATTTTATAACGGCTCGAGTTATGATCTCGCACAGGCCACCTCTGGTGGCCCCTCGTCGGGATTCGCCTTCCATTGATCTTCAGAGAGCAGAATGTCACTACGGCTTGGGCTCCGCCATCAAACAATCCTCCATTGATGATCCCTGACTGTCTCAAAAGAACTAAATGTCACGACGTATACTCACGTATACCCTTCAATGTAGCATTGACTTTTTGTACGATCAGTGTAGTGTCACGAATTACCCAAAGATTCTTCTCGTTTCGAATTCGTAATTTCGGACTAACAATCTGTTGGTTGTTTAGTGCCTAAGAGTGTTTATAGTAGATTTCCAGCGTTTTTCGTAAAACCTTCGGACATTTGATAATATTATGCGAACCCACGTTTGTAAGTCCTGAAGTACACAGTTCTAGACGTACTTTTTGTATGCTAAGTAGGCCAACGCAAGAATGTTCAAATAAGGCTGAAATTGACATTAAACGCATCAATTCTACCATAAGCGCTAATACGCTAGCGCCGATCCTGATAACATCCTAAAAGAAGATTAATGAACAACCAAGTCGGAGTGCGGTCCACTGCGAGTGATCGATGTGAGAACTAAAGCTTGCCTGGTCAATTTCTGTGCATATCTGCCTTGAAAAGATTATTAGAAGTAGAAGTCGGAAGAAATTGCTGTGCATCATTTAAAACGAAGTCCTACCTGTTTGTGCACTTACCTTCATTAATAAAGTGAGCAAAGTCCAACCATGATCCACGACAGTTTGAAGAGACACCGTTAAAGGAAAGTGAAGCCGATTCCTTTCCGTGCGCAGCTTCTTTAAAAAGCGCAGCAAAAAGCAAAGCCAGATCAATTTTTGGGCATGATTTCTTGAAACAAGTTAATAGCATTGTAAAGTTCGACTTGGACCACTACAAAGGGCCCATTTAAGAATAAGTCCTAAACAGTTTCAGTACGTAGCTGCCTTTACATATGGCGGCTTCAGACGTTAAGCTAGTGAAACAACTGCAAGAACTAACTAACTAACTCAAAGGTTAAATTTTTATCTCCGTATTGTCTCGTATGCCATAAGAGGGCACGTAAATTTAATTTTGCCCTAAGACGCACTAAGCCTCTACAAGGTTAAGGGGGGGCAAGACTCAATCTGTCTCCTTACATAACGACTCCAAGAAGGTTAATGAATAACAAAGCCCAAGTGCGGCCCGTCATTGAAGAGCCAAAACAGACGTGGACCACCTCAGATGGCCCATTTAACGATAAATCTCCAACAGTTTCTGTACATAGCTGCCTTCTCCACAGTTAGCGGAAAGCAAAGCTCAATCTGTCTCCATACATAACGTTCTCAAGAATCTAGTCGATCCAGGTGATATACACTCTGCATAGTAAATTACTGCGTGAGTCATTTCCTGGTCGTGTAATTTCCCGTTTTGGTGATCAGAATTGGCCGCCCAGATTTTTTGAAGTCTAAAGTTTATACCAACAAGCCCACAACCACCCACGCCTTCAAGGAGGAAATTGAGCGCTGTGTCAACGAAATTCAGCCACATTCATGCAAAACGGTCATGGAAAATTTCGACAAAAGAGTTCGTATGTGTCAGCAAAGCCGTGGAAGTTATTCATCCGATATGCTATTCCATACATAACCCTATACTGTATACTTTATGAATCAATAAAAAATTTACAATTTTTAATTAAAAACCTGTGTTTTCTATCAAAATTACTTCTTGCATAAATTTTGGGACACCCGTTATAAACGGTACAAACAGAGCGAAGTCGCATTGGACCAACTTGAGTTCGAGCCTGAGACCGGGAAGAAATTTCTTGAGTTTGGGATCGAATTCACGAGGCCATATGATCTAGTTGTTAGTGTTCAAATTGAAAAGAGGCAACAATAAATTTTACAGGATGGATTGCTAACCGTATACTGAACTTATAACGAGAAAGACAGAGAGACAGCAACCCCTGAGCGAAAGAACAACAAATGGACAAGTTTTCAAAGATGCTTGCTATACATAGAAAGACGGGAAAATAAAAATTCAGACGCCGCCGCAATTAAATCACCGAAGAATATGCTGAAAATACATTCTGAACATTTGCGCACATTAAACAATCGCAAGCTTTTGCTGAAATAACCTTACTTCAACTCGAGATTTTAAGAAAATTAGAAACTTAACACCCGTTTAAAATTTGCTTTTACAAACAAAATTTTCGATGGTCTACTGTTTACGAACTGACAAGTAGAGAAATTGCAATAGGCTATAACTCGATAATTAAGCTTAAAAGATAAATTTTCTAGCAGAACCAAAGTAAGACAACTTCAAAGGAGAAAAAATGGAAATCTAGACGGCGCAACGAAAATACCAAAGAAATCTTTGGAAAATTTTAAACACTCGCGCACACTAACTAAAACCAAACTTTTGCCGAGATAACCTTACTTCAATTAAAGATTTTAAAAAAACTAGAGACCTAACACCCATTTAACATTTGTTTTCACAAGAAAAGATTTTTCATGGTCTACTGTTTTTGAACTGGCAGGTATAGAAACCATAATAGGTTGTAACTTGATAACTAAACCTTTCCAGTAGTAACAAAATGAAGCAAGTTTTATCTTCAAGCTTCTTACTATGAAAGAGAGAACAATCAAAATGAATATTTCTTGATATTATTTAATAGTTGTAAAAATAACATCCATCCGTGCAAATTGTGAAAGAATTATAGTCATCAAGGCGTTCTATTTGTTTTACAAACTTAATGGTATCGCTAGAAATTATTTATGTTGTATAAATAGAAGTAATAACGTACGAAGTAAATTATTCTATCACGGAAAAGTATGACAGCTGGTATGAAATCTTAATTAAAATATAAATTACATCGCAGTGGCGTAAAACAGTAGCGAATAACATGCAACACAGCTATTTTATAACTGACGTGTTTTTGTTATCGACAATAATAATAAAAAAAATTCCTTTAAATGGAATATTTCTTGCTGAATATTCAACAAGGGCTTTTAAAAAAGCGTGTAATGAACTCTCTTAATATCAACGATACTCAAGATAATCTCAAGAAATGAGTTTAAAGTCACTTAAAGTTAATTAACTCGTTATAAATTATATCAAGCAAATCCTTATACAAGCGTTATAGTAATAATAGGCGTCTCATTAAAATAAAATTTCTACGTGATGTTTAGCATTTTTTATAGGGGAAGTTTGATTTGCTAAATTTCTATTCAACCTCTTGAAATGGAAAATCCTTGAAAAACTTTAAGCTAACGAATTAAAGATAAACATTACATTCTGAAGGAAAAAAAAGCACAAGGCGTTACAGAAACGCGGGTGTGAGTTATAGTAAAACATAAAATAACATAAACTGAGAGGCTGCAAAACGAATGTGAAATAAAAATATGAAATGATGCACAGTAGGCCTTTTTTGATTTAACAAAAAAATAAAACCGCATTTTGCTATACCGCATGCAAATGTAGTAAGAGAATAAAATGTATGGCATTCGCAAGCTTTGTTTAAAATGTAAATGAGCAACGTTTGTGCTTTACCGGTATACAGATCGATTACAAAAAGTTGAATTAAATTTTAGGGACTTAAGAGTCTACTCTCCATTTTATAAGTTTGTAACCCTTCAGTTTAATTTAAAACAATAACATATCGTCTTGCATTAAATTCTGATTAAATATATCATTAAGCAATAATCGCGTCGACTATGTAAACGTATTGAAACTTGTAGTAAACAAACTATAGTTGACAATAGCGAGGTTTTGTGTAAAGTACAAGTAGGTTGCGCATCTTGTATCTAAAAGATTGAGTGGGCACGACTTAGTGTTCTCAAGACATCAATTTCCACCGAGCTCATCTTTTACCACTCACTAGACGAGCAGGGCATTAAATTATGTAAGTTGCGAAACTAATACCATCCTAACGGAGAATCCTCAACTATTCTAAGCGAAGGTCTTTCATAAATTATTATTATAATAATAATAAAACTTCAATCATTATCTCGTTCATAAATTAATATTTAATAGTGGCTCGGTTATGAGTTAATTTTTTTTCTCGTTTCTCCTTTTATGCGAAAAAATTTAAATATAATTTGTTTTAGGCGAGGCCTTTTAATAACGTTAGGTTATGGTGCTAGTTTTTCTGGAGTATCAAGCAGGTCACGATTTGAACTATCACACGCCCTGAGTGCATCTTCTTCACTCCACCCGAGCTCGTGTATCGGCAAAACTGACCTAGCCCCGCGGATACATCATCAAGTAAACACATTCACCTATACAGTTATGTTAGAAATTTATAGACGTATCACATTTACAGAGATATGGTGAAATATTTTTTCCTCGCTGTATTGATAAGGCACCACGAAATGTGCATATAAAACGTTGCGCGATAAAATCGCAGCGGAAACATTTTGAGGTTCGCTTTAACAATGTGGATATTTAAGGAAAATTAAAAAGATCGTTAAAAAATATTTGAGGGAAAAAATGTATTTGAATGTAGATATGGACATACAGAAGTAGATACGCTCTAAGTAAAGACCTTGGTACACATTAAACATGTACTGTCGCTAGTAAAAGGTTTTATTGCTCCATATTTATTTTTTTTAAGTTCTTTATTCCAAATCCCTTCGAGTTAAACAAAAGAAAAAATCGATGTCTTATTTAAATACCAAGAAATAATAAGTTTAAGATACGAAACTAAAAATGTACATTTAAATTAACACACTAAAATATTCGGATAAATGATAAAAACACTCAGCTTCCTTGAGATACCTATAGTCATAGTTACCTACTCCTCGTTTGGAACTGGTGGCACATCTGTGGTTTTTATTTTAGCAATAAAACCATTTTTTTAAATGGCAATCGTAGTAGGTTTTGCCATAAATGAGTTTGCCATTTTCTCAGCTTTCGGAATATTATGTATAATAAATTAATAATAAATTGATCATAATGGGAATATTATAATCTAACCTAATTAAAACGATTCGCAAAATTAGTGTGCTTTGAAAGAAATACAAATGGTGGCTTCCAGATAACGTCAAAGGGAAAACAAAAAGCGTCTTATGATTATGATAATAGTTCAATTACTATCTTTTTGGGATGACGTCATTATCTGGTAACTTACCTGCAAATAACTAAAATACGTAGAACCATCGCCGTCTTTAATGTTCAGGCTGTCAATTAATAAATTAGTAAACGCAGTGCCATTTTTTCTTTTGTTTTTTATCTGTTGTTTAACTAAAAACAAAACGAGAATGAAATTTGTGTAAAAATTCAACTTTACTACATGTCTATAAATAAATTTAGAATATTTAGGGAATCAACTCTACTTTCGTCAAACAAATCTGGAGATTCGTCTCGGTATCCGCTGTTTTATGAAATCTAAAGTAAATCCTTCATTTACCACGAATACTGTTTTGTCAGTGGTTTCTACAACAATACTTCAATCCGAATTTTCCTTCTTGTTTTCTTTTTATGGACAAGACAAAAATTCCGAGAGATTCAGTCATAGATTCCATAACGAGCACCAATGGGCTGATGAAAGTCTCCATGCCATTAAAGATACTGGACACGTTTTCAATTAATGTTTGTCAGTCAATGAAATGGCATTGTAGAGTAAACCATTTCGAGCATCTACTGTTAATTGTAATTCAATTACAACCAATATACAAGAGGTGTCGCAGCTGTAGCAGCGCGAAACTGGGCCCTTCTCTGCGCCGCTTCGCTGCTAGGCAACTTCGCGCTATACCACTCCTTCGCTTTTTACACTCTTGGAGTAGAAAAAGATGTGATTACCTACCGCAATTACCCTTCGGAATCCCCTCTGTATAAAAACGAAACTCACAGGTCATCTGCGATGGTCTAAGGTCGGGATTCGTCCTCCGTTAGTCTTTCAAAGGTGGAATCTCGTTGCTGCAAATAATTTGGTCGCAGCGATTAAACTGCAATGGGCTCATAGACGCAATCGTCTCGAATCGAGCAGCACCCATTATGCATTCCAACAGAATTACTAACAGTAAATTATATAAAAGAAGTAAACTCACAATCAATCATCCACCTTACAAATGCTAAATTTGAAAACAGGCCGGGGTATGCTTTCTCATAGACAATTTTCTAGCCCAAGATCGATCTACGGCTTCCATTAACCTTGTTCTAGAGCTGAATATCAGCATAGGTCGGGCTACGCCCTGCCACCGGCCACCTACTCAAAGTAAAGCTTTATCCTCTGTTTACGTTCTTAGAGAGCTAAATCCAAATACGGGTCGAGCTAAAGTGTCCTACGGATCATCTGTCGTGATATAATGTTGAGCTTCGTCCTCCATTAACAGCGCGGCTAAGGTCAGGGCCCACGGCCACTTTTCGCCATTCTGTTTATCTTTTAATACTCTTGAACAGAAACGGGTGCAGAATGCGATCACCCATTGGAATCCCCTTTGAATGAAAAGTTCACGGGCCTCCTGCGGTTGTCCAAGGTCGGGCTTCTTTGCCGTTAGTCTTTTAAAGGTATAATTCTGTTGCTGCGAATAACCGTTATGTTTGATAGCAACGATTTCACGCATCACGCTGTGTTTGCAAGTAAACTGGTGTTCGAGAAATCGAGTGCGAGACGCAATCGTTTCGAATCCGAGCTGCACCTATTATGCGTTCCGACGAAATTACTAACAGTAGTACATGCAAGATAAGTATCTTCACAATTAATCCTTACAATCCTTACAAGTTGTAAAAATAAGAAAACGGGTCAAGCTACGCTCCCTTACAGACTTACTGTGAATACGAAAACACGGATCCGGCCGCTTGCGGTAGTTTAAGGTCGAGCTTCGCACTCTGTTTACATTTTTAAGTCAAGTCAAGTTAAACTTTCCTACGGGATACCTGTCGCGGTGCAACTTTTGCATTTGCCATCCGTTATTCTTCTTCGAGAAGGTTACAGGTCACTTTTTACCTGTCATGGCGCAACGTCTGTCGTCGTCCTTCATTAACCTTTTTTGAGCTGAATATGAGCTGGGTCGGACTACCTGCGGCAGTTCAAGGTCGACCTTCGTCCCCTGTTTACCTTCTTGAGCACGGGTCGAGTTAAACTCTCACCTGTGATGGCACAATGTCTGACTTCACCCTCCATTAACCTTTTTAGAATATGAACACGGGTTGGGCTACGCCTTCCCACGGTCAAGATCGAACTCCGTGCCCTGTTTAGCTTTCTAAGAGAGCTAATCCAAGCAAGGGTCCCCTGTCGTGGCACAATGTCTGGATTAGTGCTCCCTTAGCCTTTTTAGAGAGCTGAATGTGAACTGGGTCAGACTACCTGCGGTAGCTCAAGGTCGAGGTTCGTTTTTTGTTTACCTTCTTAAAAGAGCTAAACCCAAGCACTAGATCTGGCATCTGTTAACCTTCTTAAAGAACTAAGCCCTCCCACGAACCATCTGCGTTAGCTCAAGGTCAAGCTGTTTACCGTTTTAGAGAACTAAGTCCGAGGAAGGATCGGGTTAAGCCCTTCTGTCTTGATACAATGTCTGGCTTTGCCCTCCATTAGCTTCCTCGACGAGCTGAATATGAATACGGGTGAGGCCATGCCCTCCTACGAGCTCAGGGTCGAGCTTCCTCTATTTACCTTCTTAAGAAAGCTAAGTCCAAGCAAGGGTCAAATTAAGCTCGTCACGTGTCGTGGTGGCACAATATCTTTATTAATCTTCTTAGAGAGCTGAATACGAACACGAGTTGGGCTACCTGCAGCAGTTTAAGGTTGAGATTCGCCCTCTGTTTACCTTCTTAAGAGAGTTAAGTCCGAGCAAGGTTCGAGCTAACCTCTCCTACGGGCCACGTGTCGTGGCACAATGTTTGGCTTCGCCCTTCATTAACTTTCTTAGAGACCTGAATACGAACATTGGTCCGGCTGCAGCAGCTCAAGGTTGAGCTTCGCCTTCTGTTTACCTTCTTATAGAGCTAAATTGGAACACAGGTCAAGTTA
Source organism: Ignelater luminosus (assembly GCA_011009095.1). Lineage (NCBI taxonomy): Eukaryota > Metazoa > Arthropoda > Insecta > Coleoptera > Elateridae > Ignelater > Ignelater luminosus. Next base: position 183,309 of record VTPC01000765.1, on the reverse strand, counting down.
AGCCCTGTCGTGGCACAATTTCGGGCTTCTTAACAGAGTTAAGTAGATCAAAACAGACATGTCAAACCCTATATTTCCAAACTTGAAATTCAATATTCTATCTGAGAATGCAAAAATCTACAATGTTCCATTTCAGACTTCAAGATTGAAATCTAGAAGTCGGATTTTAATGTAAATATTTGTATTCGATCTCTAAATGCAAAATTTTGTTTCAATAGCCCAAATAGTAAAGAAGATTTTTCCACCATTTATATAATTAAAACTGCTTCGATTAATTTTACTACATACTACTACAGTCAAAGTATCAAAAAGTTCCCTTTTACGTTATAAATGTTAGATAATAGGTCTAAAGGAACAAAAGAGAGTGTTTAAAGAAGGACCAAAGTAGACAAAACATGTTAACTGAGTTTACTGACAGTTCTCAGGCCAATATGTTAGAAAGACAAAGCTACCGATCTGGTAGCCCTACGGTGAAGATCAAAACACAATTGTGGATCACCACATATGGCTCTCGGTGAAGCGCGAAGCCCAAACTTTATTCGTAAGCTAGTTTACGAGAAGAATCTTAAAAAGAAAAAGGAACGACGGGAAGCGTCTGAAAGTGCCAGTGCAAGAGGGCATATAGGAGACATAGCTTGCTCAAGTTAATTTTGATCGTTATTTACGTTATTTACTTAGTGGTTTTCGGCTGCGCGACCGAGAGCACTACTGCCAAGAAGGACCGAACGCGATCCTTGGCTTCAATTGGAGCACAAAATGCGACTCTTAACTAGATAGAGTTTTCTGTAAAATGATTTGAAAAAAGAACAAATTGTATTGTGGGCTGCTTACGAGGATGGTAACAAGAAATGGACTTATGATTTTCGTTATCATTATTTGTCGATAATTGAATGTTTTAGTTTTAATTGGTTTGCTAACCTTCGTTAGTAGGTTCTGTTAATTTCAATAAAAGAGATCTTAATAAATTGTTTTAGTGGTTTTTACTTACCTTGTTAATTAGTAAAAGTGCACTTACCATACATACATATAGGCATACGGTAATAAACGAATTCACACGTAATTCGGGACAGTAGACGCTTCCATTTAAAATCAACCTCAAAATAAAAAAGATTGTTAATTTTATTTCTATATGGATTTATTAAAAGAATTTATTTCACACTAATTATGTATCTACTTACCATTTTCACGTCAGCACTTTCTGTATCATAAAAATTTTACGTTTTTAAGAAAACATTTTATTATTTTAATGTACGAATTAAGTTTGACAGTTGTAGAAAATTTATTTTGTTTTTTTATTTTATTATCACATTTCATAGCTGCACCTGATGAAAATGATTTTTGATTAATCTTTTTATTTGAATTGATTCCTCTATCTTCTATATCAATTTTATTATTTTTACTTTGATACTCGTCTGACTTATGAATGCGCTAAGGAATCTCTGAAATAATTTTGAATTCTCAGATACACAATGTGGGCGTCCTGGATGGTTTTTACCAATTAGTTTACAACTAATTTTAAAATCAGAGCTCCTTCACAAATTAACGCTCAAGTTAGTAAAACTGTCACCTGTTTTTCATAGAATCAAGACACCTCTTCACAAAACTTTTAAAATTAAAATTCTTTTAATACAATTAGATTAAAGATAAAAATGGTCAATTAATTATATCTTGCGTGTATTCGATTCCAAGCAAAGATTTTCACCAGAAAAAGCGACAATGTAGAAAATGTTGATATTTTAATTTAAAACCTTGTTAGCGATTATTTATCAAGTAATTTGTTATTTACTAACTATACACATTGTATTTTATGCTGTCAAATTTTCTCCATATTATTATTGTTGCTGTTATTATTATCAAAATGTAAAGATAAATTAAAAATGCTCATAATCATCTTCACAAAAAAATATTCATCAATCAACCAATAAAGGGAAAGTAAAAAATCCAAGAAAACAAATTAAAAAGAAGGTATTGAGTTCTAATTTTGCAAGGTGTAGTTGGCCTATCAACGATAGAATCTCGAAAATAGACAGTTGGTAGCCTTTCGAACCGATACAAGAGTGAGATTCATTAATACTTAAAAGATTTTAATCAGAAACTAATTAAATAACCTATAAATGGTGAATAATACTTTATTAGGCAAGCTTTTTAACGTTTTTTCCCCATGCATTAAAGCCTTTTGTTCGTTTATTTCAGAAAGAGATTCGTCTCTTGATTTATAAATAGCCGTGCGAGGTTTTTTAAACGTTAACAAGATCATACTTCTTCATCAAAAGTAATAATAATTATAAATGATATATGTACCGTGAACTTTTTATTGCGGTATTGTAAATACCTACACAGTTTTTCTCGTGTTCTGATCAGTGATACACATAAAATACATTTTAAATTATTAATCGTTGACAATACTTTCAGAGTCTTGATTGACAGATACAAGTTTTAATTGATTGGTTAGTTTATGTGTTATTTTCAATCGGTTTTATAACCATTTTTACACCAGAAAAACTCAAAATGTTTAAATTTGAAGTTGTATTTTTTAAAATGTCATTTTATTCGGAAGAATTAACTTATGAAATTAGGTTAGGTTTGATAACTTGATGCAAAACTTCCTGAAGTGGCACATTTATACTTGAATGACAACAGATAATTGTTTAAATCAATAGAACTAAACAGTCTTACCAAATAACATCCTTCTATTTGCATAAAAACACTAAAATATCACCGAAAATTATTAAAAACCACTTACAATATCATGATGGCGCTCACCTACCGGTTTACTGCATTTGTTTTATACATAACAACGCTAACGACGTAAATATATGCCGACTAGATATTCTTCAATCGTGAAATATGAATTTTAACCTAAATTAACTCTTATTTTCTCATTTTATAATATTATTAATAAAATGTCTCTTAATATCAATTTAAGAAAAGCTTATTTATATCATTAGTTAAAGGGAAATAAAATTGAAAACTTGTTTAAAACCTCTGATTAACATCTACCTTGATTTTAGTTTACAACTTGCGCAGGAGATTGGCATTGAGAGAAATAGTAATTGTATAAATGTTGATACAATTAGATTGTAATATCTAACATAATGCGACTTGTAGATTGATTAAGTATCACCATCAACTTCACTCTACCAATTACGCACCTTTAAAATGTTTCGCATATTTTGACTATTATTACCTTTATTATTGTTTCAAAACTAGATCGATTATACTATTTATTATAGAATAGCGATTCGTATTATTTTTGTTTATTTATTTATCTTTGAAAATGTCCATGCGCTAAATTTTATACCTACTATAAAAACCCTCAATTCGAATGTTAACCTCAAAGTCGTCCAAATTTATTATACCTTAAACGTTTTATTATTATTATGAAACTTGCACACACAAGGTGCAAAAACATTTCGTTTACAACACGAACACACTCATTAAACAAGATAGGAGGAAAAAGTTGATCCCGTCCCGGATCTAATTTGTGACAAATTTACATGTCGGGAGGTTTGAAGCGATGTAGAAAAAAAAATTAGAAGCTAAATGAAAGAAAATCCGCCTGTCAAAAACAAGAGGCTTTCGAAATGACATTATTAGATCGCAATAAATTACAATTAAAAAATTTTTTCTGAGAGACAAGAATTAATTATTCATTGCGCGTTTTGTCGGTTTTTGTAATGATGATGGCGAAATGCGAAGCTTAGTCTCCCTTTTATAAATATTAATTTGGAACACTCATCAACATTCAAAAGATTTTGCGATTAGTTACGTATATTATGTCATATAAAGAAAAGCGTAAAGTCATTAGATTTTTAGATAAGATTGATTTGAAATTAAAACCAACTAACGAGTAAGAAGCGGGATTGTATTATGTAGCAAAACAAAAATAACTAAATTACATCATTTTGGAATGTTTTATCTTATTAAATTATTTAATAATATTTTAAATCAAAAGGAAGAATCTTTTCAATTACAAGTTAGAATCTTTAACATTTGTGGCAACGTTGCCACTTAGAAACAAAGTTGTAGTTTTTCTATTAAAAATTAACAATTTGGCAACAACGCTTAAAAACATATGAATCTCTTAATTGGCATTTATTTAAAAAACAAATTGTAATCTCTTGTTTTATTAAATGTACAGTAATACCCCAACTTACGCTATCCCAATTTACGCCAATTCAATTTACGCGGTTATCGCTCGGTCCCACCTATCGCGTAAGTGGGGGGTATTACTGTATTATAAAATAACAGTTTTCAGCAAGCCTATAGGGACTTTCATTATTTCAAGTTTTGTTTTGTTTTCAATCAAACATAATCTTCATCTCAAATTTAAATTTATGGTTTCTGTCATAAATGCAGTGCAATATTGACAATTTCTGTAAGCATTTTATTGCTGATATTCACCTGTATTTTGGTATATAGGTAATTTATAAACTATAACAATCTTTGTACAATTGACAATATTGCAAATGACGTCACGCCATGGTAACATGTTTATAAATAACTCAGTCTTACACATGATTCAAGTAAGTAGCTTACCTGACCGATTGTTTTATTTGGAAACAAAACCATGCCAACCAGCTAGTGATGATGGTTACTTGGTCTATGACCAAGCAATCTCAATAATTAGTTTTGTATTTTCTTAATGCAGTCATTGTTGCATTAATTAAACACGATAGTCTGAGACCGGAAATTTCACGGCGGGGGCGTATTATAAAGAAACCATAGTTGGCGGCGCGGCGCTCCGATTTTTTAAACCTCTTGAAGTAGAAACGGGTATTGTTTTGTTTGCACAACTGTCGTGCTTGCTTCTCCTACACGTCAACATTGGTGAAGCTGCAGTATAGTATTTCTAACAGAAGAATCCAAAGATGTCGGAAAACAATAACAATTAACGTTATACACTAAATATGGCTTCTTTTATGTGGTTTCCGTTTAGGAGGTAGATTTCACATGAACCCAAAAAGCAACCCTCAATGAATTGCTTTGCCCTTCATTAACGTTCTTGACAGAATTAAATACGATGACGACTCAGGCAACGTTCACCATTCACCTTCTTGTTCTTCTTGCTAAATGTCATGAAATCTCTGGCAACAGGACATCTGTCATAAAAACTAGAAACGATCGATGTTTCACTGGTTATTTTAGAATCCTTCTCCTATCGCACCTAACAATCAAAGTCCCATCTCGGCAGTACGGATATTAGATAGGACACGTTCAATTGATTTGACCTCTAGGCAATCAATAACGTATACATCAGCTTGGTCCTCAATCTACCCCACTTCCCGATGTTTTCCCTCTGACGTAATACGCATGGCGCCATAAATTTAAAATAGCGTTGTTGTCGGGGTTTGGGTCAAGATTTAGTTACAAACTTTAAAGGGTAACTTAATAGGTGCTGATGCGTATAGTTTTGGGGATATCAGTACTAATTAGATTTCACGGTAAAGAGACGACATTCAATTTAACTTTTAAATTTGGTAGGAATATAAAACAAAATACACCATAATAAAATGTCATGCGTAAGCAAACAACTTTCCGCTATTTACTTTTATTAGGATTTTCGTCACGTCAAGCTCCGCTTGATCTTTACCATTATCTGTACCTTCAGTATGTCTGTTTAGAAAACACAAAAAAAGATTGGTTGTACCAAGATCATTTAAAAGTCGTTACTCTACCACACCTAATAATCAAAGTCTTATCTCGATAGCATCAGCCGTTTTCGAGATATATGATATCTGTCAAAAAGACGAAAGGCGATCGATTATGTCCGGATCGTTTAAAAGCGCTTCTCCCGCCACAGCCAACAGTACAACTCCCAACTTGACAGGATCAACCGTTCCTGAGATACATATTATCTGTCAACAAATAAAAGCCGATCGATGGTGCTCCGGTCGTTTGAAAACGTCTCCCCCACCATACCCGACACTTCCAAGTCTCGATAGCATCAGCCGTCCCCAAGATACGGCTTACCAATCGAGAATACATTGGAGATTCGTATAATAGAAACGACATAGGATGCTAAAAATAAAAACGCGCTGCCTTGGAAACAGATGAATTGACACGTATATATTAAAAACAAAGTGAGGTGACTCTAATGTACTCTGTCTAACCAATGCAATTCCCTATGCGCCTAGTGGGCTTGAACTCCCCTGTATACGATATTTAAGGAAAAATAATTTTTACCTAATAAAGTGCACACCAAAAATGAAACACTAATCTTAAACAGCTCATTTCAGTTTGACATCTTGGACAGCAGCCCGTTCCGTTGTCAACCGCGCGTGAGCCATGCACAATTTGCACACACCACGCAATAAAAATAAAACTAAGTCAAAGTTAGCCGCAACTAGTACGATATGTCAATAGTGTGTTTGTTGACAGTTATGACTGTGGAGTTATGTTATGTTTCAATTATCAAGAACGTGCGTGTGACATACCCTAGAAGTACAACAAACTATCTGTCTTTTTCCCAGTAATTAAAAACTACATATTTTAACCAGTAGTAGATAACTTTTATGGTATGTCTAAAATCGAACGTTGGCCATTTTTGACGAGTCTCTTGCTGAAATGCAAATCGGTACTAAAGATGTTTATGGAAATGTTTTACAAAGCAGTAGGCCAGGTGACTTCAAAGTAGATTGTCAATAGAATAAGCAAAGTTTATTCCTGTTAGAATGTAGATATCCACAAACTGGCCTAAACTCTCAACCAGACTCGGGTAATATAAATACGTACGTAGGTACATAAGCAGATGGGTTTTTGTTTTGTGCTATTCTGAATAATGCCTAGATCAATAACAAAATGACTTGCAGTAATTTCAAATTATTGCACCGTCTGGAGACCCCCATAATGAAAAAACAATCTTTCTTCCCTGATCAATTGCGTAACATAATGTTTTAAAGTTGTTCGACCAAGTAAGACTTGAATGTCAATTTTAGGGTACCACAACAAGAAAAATCTTGCAAGTTGTTTGGCCTTTCAACTTTGATATCCCAATAGTATACAGAATTCAAGAATAAGAGATTCTTCAGCGTATGATTCTCGATTGCTTTTCTGATGCTATTTGCTCTTCAAACTATTTCAAACTTGTCTTGTTCTGTAAAACATTCATTATGCGCTATCCTATTCCCTTAGTTTCACAGAACATTCATTTTATAATCTCGTCTCTGGTGCTTATCGCCTCGATGCACCAGTTCGTACACCAACCCCCCTCCCATACAAAAATGTAATATTCATCTGCAAGGAAGATATTTCTTTTATAATGTCCTATAATTACATTAATATTTAACAATGGTAGCAAAGATTGTTCTAATACCAAAATTTTACATATCTATATCTATACAGGGTGTCCCGTTTAACAGTCTACACGCTATTATTTGGGAACCGTTAAAGTTATTGGGTTGGAATTGGGTATTTCTAGTGTAATTCGAACTCTAGATCTCAAAAATCCAATTAACAGTTTTTTAGAACAGCTTTGCAAACCGAAAACAACGTCAACTTTTATTTTTTTAAATGGAAGTACTACTTTTTTATTGCTTCAATTGACAGCTTACAAGACTCCCAACACAAAACTACAAGGGATATTATAGGTCTAGAATTAATAATAGCAGAACAAAGAAAACTGATACTGCCTCGTTTAACGGTCTATGCACCATTTATGGGAAATTAGTAAAGCTAGAAAGCTAGAATTTTGTATCTTGCTATGATCCGACTTCTAGATTGCAAAGATAAAATTAGAACATTTTTTAGAACAACTTGCCAAACCGGAAACGACGTCGTCTTTCATTTGTTACATTGAACTACTACTATTTTAGTGCTTAAATCGGCAGCCCGTAAGATTTCCAACACAAAAATATAGGGGTACCATAGGTATAAAACTGATTATAGCCGAATTAGAACAAAAAAGACGGACACTGTCCCGTTTAACAGTCGACACGCGATTACTCCAAATTCATTAAAGCTAGAAAGCCAAGAGTTTGTATCTTACTATGATGCGACTTCTAGATTGCAAAAGCAAAATTAGAACACTTTTTTAGATCAACTTGTCAAACCGGAAACGACATCGATTTTCATTTGTTAAATGGAACTCCTTTTTTTATTGTTTCAATCGACAGCTTGCGAGACTCCCGACACAAAACTACAAGGAGTACCATAGGTCTAAAACTGATAATAGCCGAATTAGAACAAAAAAATATGCGTTTACTCTGAAACCATTAAAGCTAGAAAGCTGAAATTCTGTATTTTGCTAATTTTTTGGCCTCTAGATAGCAAAAGTGGAATTAGAACATTTAATGTTTTAATTCGTGGATCACTTACTGTGATTTAAAGTTTTTTAATTGGTGAACCAATCTCATGATCCACCAGTTACGGTTATTCGAAATATTTCACGTTGTTTTGTTGTGCGTTACTATGGAAATTAGATTCAAACATGTATTTTGTATCTAACATAGAAGCCGATATTGCGATTTTGTCGGTTATTCATATATGTAGATAGGAACTCTACATTTTGAAGCAATTTAGCGCTATCTCTTGGTTGATGCTAGTGCTTACTTTTTAGTTTGATGATTTGAGGTTAAATCAGAATGTTTTCCTGGTGTCAAAACCTCTGACAGTATGGAAATTAACTTCTAACTAAACTGTGTTATTGTTAACAGACAGACATGGGTTATCATGGAATTCGCAATAAGTTTCAGAGTTCAAGCAAAGTTGAAATTAATTAATTCAAATAAAAAAAAGATTAGATTACGTAATGATAGGTAGCGCCAATTAATTTAAATTTTCAATTTTAACCCTTTCACAAATTTTCCGTCTCTTGCAGGACGTGAATTGTAGATTAAAGGAATTTACGATATGTACAGTAAAAACTTATAAACGCACATTAATTAATATTAAGGTACTGCTAAACGTTATAATTATCATATTATTGGTGACCTTAGAAGTCAGAGGTGGCCGCTTCGGGCTCTATGACACACTTTACTTTGGCTTGACGTTCAATAACTTTTACCTATTTTGCATAATTTTATTTATTCTTCCAATTTCCAATAATAACTGTACACTTATGTATCGGTATAATACGAAATTATTAAGTAAAAACAAATTAACAATCGAATTCTTTGGTAATTTATACAGTACCCGTTCAAAATTTCCGAAATTGGTATGGTTTTATGAGTATTTACCAAAAAATGATTTAAACGTTTAAAAAGAGGGTGTCGTAATTTGTTTATCCAACGCAAAAATGACTGATATTAATTCTTAACAACTTCATGATTTTCTCAAGGTTATAAAAGCGTTCAAAATAGTTAACCTATATAATAATAATAATCTGTGTTGAAACGAGTGTAACCTCAACCTTAGTTCACGATGAAAAAAGTAAAATGGATACTAAATTGAGCCCACCGTTAAAATTTATTGGGCAACAATGTAAAACGTGTAATCGTTATTGAAGCAAAATGGTTCTTTTATTTTAAATCAAGATTACAGACCAACAATCCGTTGTTTTATTTATATATCTTGATTAGACAGATAGGGAAGTACGGTAGCTGCTATTCACCTTTAGGCAATTCAAATAAAGTGTTAGAAAAATGTTCTAGACTCTAGAGTTTCTTACGTTTTTATTGTTGACGTTGTAATTAACAAAAGCCATAAAATATATTATTATTGAAAGAAAAAACTAGTTTTGCTCTATATAAAACGGCTAATTACCAACATATTATATATTATAAAATATAAACTACACCTACCTGCAAGTTAAGGTAAGATACAGGGTGTTTTGTGTAACACAGATCGATTGAAATGATATTATTTAAATACAAATTGTTTTTTAGCACGAATTTATTAACCATACACTCGACTTAAGTTAAAATAATAGGATTACAACTAAAATGCCACCACAGCATTTTAATGCCATATACTAGAAAGTATCATCCGGCTTAAAACGTCAAGGACCTTTCTTAAGCAGTGATGTTTATTGTTGATAAAAAAAGGATCTTAAAACTCTTTTATATTGAAGACTTTTTAACATGTATTGTCAATCTAGGGGAAAAAAGAAGGATTGATTATATTTTAGATTCCAAATATAAAGACTTTTGTGGTAATTGTTTCTTGAATACTGTCGTAATATCCTTTTTATTAAAGAAACGGCAATCAGTACTATAGTGCAGGCGAATAAAACCATTTCGCACGGCAATTATTTATAGATTAATGCGATGGTTTGAGGAGGTTAAGAACAATGTTTGTTTGGGCTATTACTCACGACTGACTTCTATTATACGGCCATTGCACACAGCGTAACACTGGAAGTCTTCGATCTTTCCCACGGTATTGAAATATTGTCTATGAGTAGTACACCCCGGATCATAACATTTTGTATTGGAGCAATTTTCGTAAAAGTCTTAATGTTCATGATTATTAATGTTATCTTGATGTTATAACTAATTAATTTGGATGAATTATAAATTAATTATCCGATCAAGTAGACTTTACCCGAACAATCTTTTGTTTTAAATACACTGCACACTGTAGTTATTATGTAACACATTTTAAAAAGTCCAGTCATAGATAAATAATTATTTTCAGAAATTCACTATACTTATTTTTCTTCTACGTTTGTTCGGATACATACAGTTTTTAGTTTATGATAAATAGTTAGTTAATGTTGAGGTTATGTTGTGACACTTAAAATTCAGATTGTCCTAACTAAAATGAATAGAACAATTGAAATCTGTTTTGTGTTTCTGTATTTTAATTTTAGAAGTTAGAAATATTTCATTTTATAATTTATACAGTGTGATTGATTTTTCATTTCACATTCATTAATTTCGTCAGAAAAGTTAGACAGTTTCTTGCGCTCTTTTCAATGGACTAAGCTAAAATCAAATCATCTAGAAAACAAAATAGCAGCGATGTAAAGAATCGGGTTTTTTTAAAATAGAACCCCCCTGTTTTATTGAATAATTAGAATGACTATGAGATTCTGAATACAGCACATTTTTTCGTTTTTTATTTGACCAAAACATATGGTCATAGTAATAATGATTAGATTATCGAAAGTAGACTTTGCAATTGCGAAAAGACAAAATATTTTGTGTTTTTTGGCAGAGCCTAAAACTTAAAAATGTATCGGGCTTTTTGGGCCTACGTGCGGTCAATAGGGCCAGTCGGGCTGTTTGGCCCTATCGAGCCGTTCCGGCCGTTTGCCCTGTCGAGCCGTTTGGGCATGACTGGCCGTTCGGCTCTGTCGGGCCTGTCTAGCTTTTCATGCGTTATTTTTCTACAATTTTTATACTGCACCAGATCAAGATCTTTTTCGTATTGACTCGAACAGGCGTTATTCTCGTACTGATCCGGACAAGCATTATTTTCATATTGAACCAAAGACGAGGATTTCCGTACTGCACCGTAGACGGGATGGGTTTCTTGATTGAATATTTGTGCAGCCCGACCTAAAGCACAACTTTAAGTCAGGCCGGCTTTCAGTTTAAAAATCTATCAAATTTCTTGGGCCTATGTCGAGTTAATTGGGCCATTTGTTCCTATCAGCTTGCCTGTCACGGTTGTCGAACCTTTCGGGCCTGTGGGGTGTTCGGATTTGTCAGGTCGTTTGTGTCTGCCGGAACGTTTGGCCCTGTCGGGGTTGTCAGGCTTGCCGGATCATTTAGGCCTTTCGGGCCTTGCTGGCCGTATGAAAATGTGGAGCGTATTGTGTCGGCTGGGTTCTCAGCCGTTATTCTTGTACTGATTCGAAGCAGACGATTTTTGTACTGCACCGGACCGAGATCTTTTTTGTACTGACTCGGATGGCGTTATTTTTTTACTGGCCCGGACAAAAATTATTTTCATTAGACGGAACTGGTTTTCTGGTTGAATATTTGCTCAGCCTGGCCTACAGCACGAATTTTAAGTCAGGCCGGCTTGCAGTTTAAAAATCTATCGGATTTTTCGGGCCTACGTCGAATCAATTCAGGTTATTCAAATCTGTCGGGAATTTAAGCTTGTCAGGCAGTTCGGATCTGTGGGAACGTTCGGGCTTTTCGGACCTATCGGATTTCTTAGCCGCGCCTGTACACGGATCCGTCCAAAACTCGGGTTCAGGTTGGGCCGGGCCTCAGCTTAAAACTTTATCGGGCTTTTCGGACCGTTTATTCTTGTCGTGCCGTTTGGGCCTTTCGTACCTCTCGGCCCATTTAGATCTAACTGGCCGTTGGGCCTTGTCGAACCTGTCGTTTTTATCGGTTCGGCGGGCCTTTTCAGCCGTTATCTTTGTACTGGTAGCTTAACTGTCAAACCTGTCGAGCTTATCGGATCGATTGAATTTTTGGGATATTATTTTTGTATTGATTTGAAGGGGACGACTTTTGTTCTTCACCATAGATGGCACGGGTTTCTTGGTCGGGTGTTTGCGCAACCCGGCCTAAAGCTTGTCTTTAGGTCAAGCCGAGCTTCAGTTTTCGGGCCTACGCCTGGTAAATTGGGCCGTTCATTCCTATCAGCTTACCTGTAGCGGCTGTCGGGCCGATCGGACTTGCCGGTCTGTTTGGGCTTGTCGAATCTGTCGTGCTGATCGAGCTTCTCGACTAAGAAACCCGACAATCCGGTTTCTTTGTTGGGCCTATACGCGGATCTGCCCAAAACTTGGATTCAGGTTGGGCCGGGCCTTAACTTAAAATGTATCAGGCTTTTTGGGCCTGTCGGACTGTTCAAACCTAATTGGCCGTTCAGTCTTGTCGGACCTGTCGACCTTATTCATATCACACCGTAGACTTGATCTTTGCACGGTCCGGCCTAAAGTTCAGTTTATATATCGTATTTCTCGGCCCTACGTCGAGTTAATTGAGCTGTTCGTTCCTATCAACTTACCTATCGCGGCTATCCGGTCTGGTGGGCGTTTGGATTTGTTAGGCTGTTTGGGTCTGCCAGAAGTTTTGGCCCTATCGGGGCTGTCGGGCTGGCTCGGGTCAATTGGGTCGTTCGTTTCTGATAGACCGTTCGGGCCTCTTGGCCCTGTCGGGTCCTTCGGGGTTTTAGGGGCTTATCAAGAAGTTTTCTCAGGCCGCGTCAAGTCCATGCCAAGTCTAGAAATTTCGGCTTTGTGGGGCTCTAACATATTTTTTTCGAACTGTGTTTTTCATAATTAAACTGTATTTTGATACACTGCGCTGTGTGCTGCAGTTTAGGATAGCCAGACGTCCCGATTTAGGCGCAAAAATCCTGATTTCTTTATTATTACAGTTTTATTTAAAATATGCTAAAGAAAATGTACCGAAGTCTAATTGCAACACGCTTTGTAACTAGGTACGGAAGGGGATAGGAGTGGAAGGCAAGATTTGTGTGACTTTAAGTAAAGGTACCTTTACTACCGTTTAATGGAGCTATACTGGATTTAGAGCAAAGTAATTAAAAGTAGCGCAAGTAAATGCATTGTCCATAAGTAGATCTTTAAAGACCATAGATTACTGCATGGACTCAGAAGATTAAGCGGATCACATAGCCTTGAGATATGCAACATGATTCTTTTTGTAATAGACTTTTCTCTTTGTTGAAAGTCAACTCGTCATAATGATTGTTCCAACAAAAACCTAACGTTTTTGAGGCCTGATTGGAATCTGACTCAAAAATTTTGTGCGAGGTTTTCATTTTCATCACATCTGTAAGTACCGTAGGGTCGATTGATACCTATTTACGCAATTCAAACTGTTTGCTTTGAATATAATATCTGATATCATCCGTACTACACGAATTGCTTGTTTATTTGCTTAATGACTTATACAGATAGTAGTTCTCAAAATGTTATTAAATATCTGAAAATCATTTTTAAAAACGCTGGAAATTTGCTCTAAACACTGGTAGACGCTTAATGGTCAACAGATTACTAGTTCGAGATCACAAACTACGTCATGTCATTCGAAATACAGAAGAATCTTTTGGTAACCGTGATGCTACGCTAATAAAAAATATAAGTCGGGAATTTGCAGAATTATAAAGTTGCAAATCGAAGTTACGAACTTATACAGATATGGATTTTTATAATGTTATTAAATATCTGAATATTCTGGAAAGAACGCTGAACATTTTGGAAAACACGCTGGGAATCTACTCTTGAACACTCCTAGACACTAGATAACCAAAAGAATATTAACCCGAAAGTACGAATTACGTCATGAGGTGTAGAAAAATCCACAGATCAGGATGGCAAAACTTCTTAAGGCAACGTCTTGTGGTAAAGCGTAAGTTTCCTCATTTGCACGCCCTTGTGCCGACCCTGTTAGTCTACGTACTACTCCTTGTATTTAGGATCATGCCTAAATCTGTTTTCTAAGGATAATAAAAGCTTTTCAGCCTGTTGGCGAGTATCGCCTAGACTTTCTGTAGGTCTACGCAATGATATTTTAATAACAAGTCAACTGGTAGCTGGAACTTAAAATTCTTATAAAGCTATTCTATTGTGGCTATCGTACGATCGTTTATGTTATTTGTAGAATCTCCAATTTTGCTGAATGAAATGAACCGTTTCCTTAATTGATAGCTTTAGCCTTTTGCATACATACCCGCTGAGAAAATTAGACTCTGATCCAGAATCTAAGAATGCTTTACATTGATGCGTTGAATTTACAGACTTTCAGTGTTAATTTCAAACGGTAAATGTAGGTAAACGCAATAGAATTTGTTTTGGTATCTACACTATTTCTTATGGCCTTTGTGAACTATTTACTTACCTTATTATGCTGGCAGATTTTACTTTTTTTTTATAATCGCAAGCAGGAAATGAAGAATCTTTTTTTTATTTAAATTAATTTTATTGTTAACTTTATTAATTTTATAGAAGCTTTTATTTGATGCTGACGATTCTTTCAACTCATCCTTTATCATTGGGTGACATTTATTAGACGCGCTTCAAGTTCCATTATTATGTCATAAAGTCGTGCATAAATTCGTGCTACGCCAATATGTCGTCTAGTATATTTCATTTGAACACAAACCGAAGGCGACTTACACGTTACTGAACACACCATAGTACATACCACGGCACTTAATCAAGCATCGAACACACCTAATAGTATTATATTTAGACAAATGTATCAGTCTTGTACAAATTTTCAAACTATTTATTATAGCTACATGAATATAACAGGTTTATTCCGATCTTTAATAATGTTAGTATCAGTAATGCTCTGAATGGAGTTTCTATTGAAATTTAAATTGTAATTTAAGCTTATAATATTTATAAGAAACGTCAAATAATGATGAATGAGATTTTTAAATTTTTTTATCTTTGCCTAAACCAACAAGCTTGTTTTTTTTGTCAACGATAGGGTCACACAGGCAGTGACTGTCTTCGGTTTGTAAAATTTCAAACTTTTACTAGCATGACTGTTATCGTAATGGAACTCAAATAACTTGATTGTTTTATTTGGCTGAAGATTCTTACTCTAAAAAGAAAGAGAAATTAATATCTAAACGGCGCACACTGGGTGAGAGGCTCATTCTAATGAATAAAAAATCTAAACGGAATGAATAATTTTTACTTTTTGTTGGTTTTTATACAAACGGTAGATCACCCACCTATGTTTCCACTTCTGAATACGTCAAGCAAATCCACCGGAATGACACTTCTGTTTTTTTTAAGATTTTGCCGCTAGAGGTCACGGCAGAATGAGAAAAACTTTACCGTGAAGTTTTTTTCTCGGTAATGGCAAGAGATAAGCAAATCGAGTTTGCGGATTTGTAAATAAGAAGCTATCGTACACTGTTTTCCCATGCAAAACTTTTCCGATCAGAAGCAAAAGAGGTTTTGTCCGTTTTTGAAACAGCATTTAGAGAGAGATATCTTCTTTCGGGATATCTCCGGAACAAAACGTTTTCTCATAATGAGACTTTTTTGTTGTGAATGGTATTCAAAGACTCAACATGTGAGTCCGGTTCGAGTGACGTTCGTTTGTTTTTTCGTTACGATATGTTGGACCGCCTTTAGATCACTGTAGTTGGCCATGATCGCGGTCTTTTGCAAAATTTCTTTCATCGGATAGCTGCAAGAAAAGCTTGAATGACTGCACATTGAAAAAAGGCCAACTTAATTGTCCAATTCCTAAAAAAACCGGAAAAGCTCGACCGTTTTAAAACAATTGAAGGTATCGCACCTAACAGGATTTGACGCCCTAAACAGGGTTCCAAAGAAAATATTCAGAAAATCGATCGGCAAATGCCCCAAACGTCAAAAATCTCTTTCTTTGAAATTGACATAGGTTTAGAAGAATGATTACTAGGTTACAAGTTGCACGTTTATGCAGCTAAATTATTATTTTATGTAAACCTAATAACATTAGCTAATAAATAAAAAGAAAACCACGGCGAATCTATACGGATCCCTTTTCTTGTTAATGTAAGAAACTAAGGAACGTAAAATTCTATTTTCACTAATTATTAGCTTGCTGACAAAAAAGCTAAAGTGAAAGAACATACACAAACACGATCTTTTGTATTAATTACTAATCATTCTTGATAGTTAGGCCTGTGTTACTCATTTCATATAATTTATAGACGTTTGTAGATAACCATGATGATACCAAGTCTAAAACATTTCACATCTTTAATTCCTAGAATATATGTTTTACCCATAGTGATAAACCACCGGAGAAAAAACGCTGAAAATACATTCTAAACACTCGCGCACAGTAAACTATAGCAAGCTTTAGCTGAAATAACTCTACTTCAACTATAGAATTTAAAAGATCTAGAGATCTAACACCCGTTTAATATATTTAAATAAACTATAAAGAACAAAAGCTATCTAATTTTTATTTTCTCCGGTAAATTCGTCTTGAGAAGTTAGGCCAGTTTTTTTTGTAACAGACGTCCATTATTCGTTACCATGGAATTTGCGGCACCTTGTACTTTCTATGTAATATAAAAATCTAGTATTCGTACATTTATTTCCTTCCTTGGGAGCTCTCTGATAATTTTCAGTTTAAACTTCCACTAAAACAAATGCTGATGGATAAAATTACATAAAGACTTAAATTTACACTCGCGTCGCCAAGGAGGACAATTTTTTTACACGAGCATGTTAAGTCTCATTTTCACTAATCGCACTTGATAAAGTAGCAACTGAACCAATTTAAAATTAGAGACACGTTAATTTTTATTCAACCGTAACCGCCTTATAATTAAAGCGTTAAATTTTTTTCCCAAACAATGATCTCAAACGTTATAATGCATTTTAAGGCGTAGGTAAGACACATTAAAATACCCACATGCCTCGCTACAGATAAAAATCCAACTATGGTTATTAAATTTTGACAATAAACGAATAATGCTACCTTTCAAAACGCCCACCTCTAAACAATATTTAATTGAATTGTTAAGTTCGTTTTAATTAGAACGCACGTATACATGCATAAGAACGTTTTCTTCTCTTCCTTTTTTTTTAAATATACATTTATTAATTGCATAATAACATTTAATATATGGTAATTGTTTTCTGGATGATTTAAACGTTCCTAATGAATCAACAACTTGACACGAGATACATATATCAATTCTCTTTTATTATGTTATTACTTGCAGCCTAGTGTCAACATTAACTTTTTTCTTTTTCTAATGTGATAAAGACTTAATTACAAGAGGGAAAACCAGTTGCAATGGTTAAAAAGGTGGAACGTCGTTCACAAATGATTAAAAGAATTATTATTATTATTATTATTATTATTACTATTATTATTACTATTATTATTACTATTATTACATGCTAGTCTTATAGTGACATATTTGTTTTTAAGTTTCTAGAAGCAATCAATCAGTATCTGAAGCTGTGACGTAAAATTCATAAACACAGATGATAAACAAATAAAAATTTTAAATTACTCGGTTATTTAAAAAAATCCATGTTCTTGTTTCTTCTTGGAACCAATTATATCAAGTGATCCAAACTGAGTGATGACAGTTTGAATTTCCCGCGAAACAAAAATATTTTTGCTTCCTTCTTAATACAAGAATTCTAAAAGATTCTTTACATCTCGAATGGCATGACAGAATTTGTAATTTCGAATTATTAATCTAATGGTCATTTAGTGTCTTTGAGTGTTTAGAGTAGATTTCCGGTGATTTTTTCTGAATTCTCATTTTTTTTCAAAATTCCCAGACAATTAATAACATTATGAAAACTCGTACCTGTAAGTCAGTAAACTCGGTTTGTAACTTTATAATTCTGAACTTTTTGCAGTCCTGTATGGCTAAATTATGTCTTGGGTATACGCATTTTCTGTGTAAGTCGGTGGTAGTACCGCACCTAACAACTAAAGTTCCATCTTGATAGGGCCTTCTCTTCCTCTTCCTGAGGTACAGAACATCTGTCTTTCTCTCTTTTCCAGAACAGAAAGAAACAAATAATCGCCACGAAGCTTCCCATCTAAAAACCGAGAAACGTCGCGTCCCGGCGCACCACTCGCTACAATCGCGTTTTTCGGATCCGAACGAAACACTGGTTTGTAAGACAGACAAGCGTGCAGTCCGTTTTTCGAAATTTCCAACGCGTTCAACGGCGAACACCGTCTTCCCCGCGCGACCCGCCGCCGACGTTCAGAAAAAAAGAGAGAGGCGTCGTCTATATCTTTCAATATTCTGCTAGAGCTGGCTCCACCTCTAGGCCTTCCTTCCGCCGTTCCTTCGGCGGCGGCCACTGATCGGCCTTGCTTTTGCTTGTAGAATTGTCGCGCTGGGTAGGGTGAAGGTCTGACTGCCTAGCCCTGACTACAGGATATCTGTCAAGAAAACAAAACACGATTGGTGTGTCACGGATTGTTTCAAAGTCACTCTCCCATTTCGCTAGCACCAACCGATCCAGAGATGCAGGACATCTGTCAAAAAAAAATAAAACACGATCGGTGATTCTCTTCCCATACCGCATCTAACCATCGAAATATCGTCTTGATATGACCAGCCGTTTCTGAGATACGGGATATCTGCCACAAGGCGGTCGGTCTGACCGCAATCGTCTGAAAACCATTACCCCACCACACCTAACGACCAAATATCCTAAGATATAGAGAAATTTTCAAAAAAAACAAAGAATAGTCGGTCTCGTTCAGATCGTCGGAAAGCCATTTGGCCACCATACCGTCCGCTTCAAGTCCCACCTCGAGAGGACCAACCGTTCCCGAGATGCAGGATATCTGTCAAGAAAACAAAAGACAGTCGGTTGCATCCATATGGTCTGAAAACCATTTCCTCGTCACACCTAAAATCCAAAGTATCTTTTCCATAGGATCAGCAGTTTCTGAGATATGAAACATCAATCAGAAAAACAAAAAACCTTGTCAAGAGACCTAATGTCACTATAGCTTTCTATCAACCTTGTTAAAATAGCTAAATGTCACTACGGCTCGGTAAACGCTTTTGCAAGGGTCACATTCGGTGACCCAGGTCAGGTTTTGCCCTCCACTAACCTTGTTGAAAGGCTAAATGCCACGATGGCTACACGCCTTCGGGGGTCCCAGGTCGGGATTCCCCTGCATTACCGTTCTTAAAAGAGCTACGTAAATGTCACTACTATGGCTCGGACTACGCGCTCCATCCTTGTTAAGACGGCTAAGTATCACTATTCACAGTTCGAAGTCGGTTCTATCGATTTTTAATGTAAACTTTTGATAATCCTACCATCGAAACCACCTTTAACACCGATTCATGTCAAGCCAGAATTAGCCTAAGAACCCGCCGGAACCAAACAAAACGCTATGTGCTTGTTTATTTCGAGCGAGAATAATAAACCGAAAGAAAATCTTCCAAAATTCCTTGTGCCTTCCACGTTCGATCCCGAGCCGCCGTTTCTCAGACTTGGTGCCTTCCCTTCCTTCCCGCTGACCCTCCGCTCGGTAGGAGATGCGTATAGAAGTTCTCTGATCAACTTTTAGTATTTATGATTATTATTGTTATATACGTTCAATGCACGTAGCCAACCGTACGTCTGTAGGGATAATTAAGTAACAGCTGTATGATAGAGACTAGATAGTAACCTGGGGGAATAAAAGATTCTGCATATTAATATTTTTTTATAGGATGGCGCAGTCAAAGGAAACAAAGTTAACGGATATAATTTTGATAGTAAAAAAAAACATTAACTCTATTGCCAGTGAGTAGAAGCGATACCAAACGATTCCTTTACGTTAAACGAAACTGAATACTAGCGATTTAGATAGTGATGTGTTTGGAGCACGTCGTCAGAAACAGCCATAAATGTTGTAAATCTTCACATTTGGAAATCTAACCTTTTTCGCTAATTTCTTATTTGAAATAGTTCTTACCTTGATGAAATTTCGAGTGTGCTTTCTTACGTACTTCCTAAACTGGTATTACCTAACGATTTTTATTTTTTTATTTGTACGACGTATACCTGCATATACCCTCCAATACAGTTTATAAGTTGCAGACGTATACTTTTTGTACGATTCGAGGATTATCTAAAGCAAGGCAAACTTAAGAACGTGTAAGTGAAGCAACTTGCGCTGTACAGTGGCGAATAAGACAGCTGAAACCGACATTAAACGCACCACGCACTATCCTATCTACCACACGAAGGCGTCTTAAGAGATTCTGCCGTAAGTGTAAAATACCCTAATGCCGTACCGCCTTTATCAGTCCCTAATCCAACTCCAATGAATTACCGAGCACTGTGGCTGGTTGTAACACTCTAAATTACATTCATTAGATCCAGGATTCGATATCTCCCATCGATTGTTCCCACATAGCTATAAAAAGTGCAATAAATTACAGTGTACTCTTTTAAGCCGTATGGACACTTGTTCCGTCCCGGGGTCAGCAGAATTCGCATCGTCTACACTCTACAGAAAAGAACGATTATGATCCATTAGTTTCTTACCAAATAGGTGCGATACTGAAAACTTACAGGGAAGAGAGATTTTCCAGTGGCATCCCTTATCGTTTCTAAAAGATTGCCTACTGGATCTTTGTTGGGCATTATCTACCTTTTTAGCAGTGTTAGACGACCAGGTGTTCCCACCGTTATAACATTCACCGTCCCGGAAACCACTCTTCCGTAGAATTGACGCACAGGAACCTGCAGGAGTTTGAACGCCAGGTGATATCTGCGCTAGGCCACTGGAAGATTGTCAACCAGGTCGAGCTAAACACAAAGCCACGCCAAACCGTGCGTCCTTAGGCACACACCTAATTATTTCAGATACTTATTAATTATCTTCTGTAAATTCTGGATGTACTTTTTGCACAATCAGAGTAGCTAGCGTGTAACGTTAAAACTCTTCTGTATTTCGAATGACATGACGTAGTTCGTAATTTCGAATTAATAATATGTTGATTATTTAGTGTCCGCGAGTGTTTAAAGTAGATTTCCAGCTTTTTTTTCGAGATGTTCAGCTTTTTTCCAGAGTATCCAGACGTTTAATAACATTTTGAAAATCTCTATGGAGATAGCTCCTCCGTAGAATTGACGCGCAGGAACCTGTAAGAGTTTGAGTACTAAGTGAAATCTGCGCTGGACCACTGGAAGATTGGCAACCAGGTTGAGATAAACACAAAGCCACGCCAAACCGTGCCTCCGTGCGTCCTTAGGCACGTAGCTAATTATTGCCGTTAATTAATCAAGAGTGGCCTTACACGAGACCAACACTTTGCAATATACACAATAAAGCCACATCAATAATAACAACAACAATACTGATAAGAAGTATCAGTAGCGCACGCATTTATCCTTTTGCCATATTGATCATGCATTAAATGATCACTTCTAAAAATACATTAAAACTTTAACTGTATTTTATTTTATGCCCTTGGCGCCCTTTTGAATTCCGGTTAGGCTTCTGCTTCACTCCAAATCTAATTTAGCTTTTTATTTTAATATTTTGAGTTTATTTGGGACAATGACTGAAGATTATCTGGTGAACTCTGCCTATTTTTGACTTTGAGCTATCGTGAGCACAATTTTATTTTTAATTCTATTTTTGACTATTACAGAATGTTTCCTTTTTTAAGAGAATTTCCTTTTCCGTTTGGTTCTTTATAATTTCACTTCTTCTTTTAATAAATAAAAGTCTTTGTTTGGTTAACTGTGTTTATGTAAAGTAGGATGTGATTTTGGAACATCGATTTTACTAGAAAACGACGCATTTTATGAACAAATACAAAAAAAAGCGTTATTTGATTATTATTTTGTTTGACATCATGCATTGAGCATGAAAGAAATTAAATAGGAAGAAGGAGGGAGTGTATTATTTTCTTTCATTTTTAAAAAACTACTACCATAAATTAAAAGATACAATGATAACAAAGAAACGAAGAAAAAACGCGTTTAGAAGTGCAATCAAGGAACATTTTCGTAATATAAATCACAAAAAATTGCTTTTATGGTATTATAAATAGAAGGAACGTTAATTTTATTTTTTGAAACATTAATAAACTCTCAATTTGTAAAAAAGACTCCGTACTTAATCGGATTATTATTAATGATGACAGTATGAATAAACCACTCCCCTCTAATTACTTGTTGTTTTCAATACACCTTACATTAACTCATTACTCTCTTTTATAATGTGGAATATATATCCATTGTTGAGTTATAGCTCGCCAACAATACCAACGTACGGAAAGAAAATACAAAAAGCAATTACTAAGCCTACTTAGATAAAAACATTCTAAATTCACCTCAACAGAAGCTACATTCAATTGTTACGCTGAAATTACAACAACTGAATGAGTAATAAATTTTTTTATTGTTTTGTTTCCTATATATTTATTTCATTAGCTGTCAGGTTGGTTGAATAAGTCCCGCCTCCAGCAAGCACGTATAAAAAAGCCAAAAAAAGAAAGAAAAATAAAAGGAGCGCGTGCGCTACGTACACATATTTACACTTACACATAGATAACGAGCGTATCCTACTAATTTTGTTTCCTTTTTTGTATATTTAGTGAATTAAGCACTAGTATATTATGCGTATGTGCATATATACTAGATTTGTTTCAAAACGCTTATAAAACCAAGGTTGACAGCTATTGAAAAATGATTAGGACTGCATGTATACGTACTATACTACAAGGAAGTAGCATATTTGATTTGCTGTCAAAACTAATTTATTACAACTGTTCACACATTTCTGTTAATTACCACTTAATTAGGTAGATATGGATTGAGATAACGTTGGCACATGCATATTTAAAAATTAGTTAATTTGTATCAACATTTTGTTTTTTTACCCGTTTCCACTTTTACTTTAATCGTATCGATTTATTAAAATTTTAGTCAACTCTTTCTGTGTCACAGTAATTAACAATTACCACGTTTTGGAGTCCTCGGGGAATACTTCGCGGTCCTTTACTATTTTTACGTATTAATTACTGCAAGGCAAATTCTAGAAGATGAACAGATTTAAAAACAGAAACAAGAGCGAAATGCTTCGAAATTAATTAGATAATGGGAAAACCTTATAGAATTCGGTATTATGCTCAAGGGATTCTCGAGTAGTCCATTTTCCCACGAATGTAATACTACGAGCACATTGCCGTGCGCTGTTATTCTTAATCAAGGTTGACTCTCACCCCACCTTTCATGCTATTTATTTCTAAACACTTTCATCTCAATTACAGAACACCTACGGTTATAGTGTATACGAAACGAATCTTTGCAAATCGTTTACTCAACTTTGTATTTTAGTGAGTTATTAGGGTAATTTTTAAGAAATAAGACATTAATAATTTTTGATGAACGTGCATTTATTATTATGGTTGCATTTCATTTGTGAATAAATAATATTAGGAGATATCAGCTTGATTTTACATACAAGATATATTAGTCTCTATTATTACTAATGTGTCCTTAGTTTACTTTTTTTAATGTAGGAGCTAGAATGAAGTGGCAATGGAAGATATTGCCATTATCATAATTTGCTCTAGGCGTCGTTCTCAGGTGGGAGGCAAAATCAATTAAACTAACTGAGTAAAAATAAAGTCTTAAATATAATTGCAATTACAAATCTCCATGGCCGTTTCTAATCTCTCGGTTACTTAATACAAGCAACAGTGTGTCCCTCTCAATCATAAGTTTTTCTTTTCATTTAATAATAGCATGAATCTGACGAAATGTAATCCGTCTTCTTCTTGGCATTGTTTCCATTGATTACCGGATTACAGCCTATTGCAGTTTTTATACTCGTATAAATCGTATCGTCTAGTTTTTTTTAAATCTCCAGTTGAAGTAAGGTTACTTCAGAAAAAGTTTGTATGTGCATATGTTTAGTATGTATTTTCAGCGTTTGTTTTTTTTTTGTTTGGTGATTCTTTGTTTCTGCAGTAAAAATTTTTGGTTGCTTTTCTGTTCAGTTGCTATTTTCGCAAAAATCTGTCTTCCTAGTTTAAAGGATGTCCATTGCACAGTTTTCAGATTCTTTTGCGTTTTTGACTTGAAAGATAACCTTGTAGAAAAAATTATATACAGCCTTTTTTGTTTCTTATTCCACGGTGTATACGAAGTTAGCAACTACACTTTCCGAGGATCTTGGAGAACTACTCCAGAAAGTTTCAAAAGAAGACTAAGTATATTTTCTTCTTCCATTCCACCCCAAAGACAGGCGCACGCCACTGATATCCACCTATGTCTGTCGCCCTGATGATGCCCTTTACTCAAAAAAAAAACAGCTCGATCGGACCGTAAATAACCAAGTTACGAATTTTTTAGTTTTGTATCGCAGAAGACCATGGAAAAAAGTGCGAAATTAACCGAATCGAATCGGGTTTTCTCCAGTAAATAGAGATGCACTCCCAGAATACATATCTGAAATATCACATCAATCGGACCATTCGGACGGTTTTGGTGAGGATTGCAAGATTTGCAGAATGCCCGAACGGTTTTTGAAAGAAATCCAGGGTTTTTTGGTTTACCACCGGCAATCCCTTTCCACTGGTCGACACACTCGCAAATCTACGTCGAACGGTGACAACGAGACCCCCGTATCCCTTATAGTTTCCAAGGTAGAAGACCTACCTAGGTTTGACTTGTCGCGCTCTCTAGCGGCCGAACCGTAGGAAATGGGAAATCGGTTCCGGCAACATCGGACGCAGATGAAGACACTCAATTAGGATACTAAATGCCGTTTCTATATCCTCGTAAAATCCCCGCCCCTATCCATCCTCACGGACGCCTATGGAACCGAATCTAAATCTGTCAATGGCAAAACCCGTAGGGGCCCCAGTCGCTTTTACCCATTTTCTCTGTTAGATGTCACCGCGTTTTCTCTGCACGCAAAGATTTTAAGGGCCATAAAACCCCACCTACTCTCCAAATTTGCTCAAAGTCGGCCTACGTGTTCCCAAGTTATTCCGATTTTTCGTTTTGAAAAAGTGCTCCCCTTCTATTGGGAAATTAATGAAAAGCCACCAGATGATGATTTGCATACGCCAGTCCTAGTCTTGCCGAAATAGCCAAGATGTCACAAAAATATCTAAACTTTGATTTTTTCTGTTTTTCTAGTAAGAATCTTTTTGTTGTTCGTCCATTAAAAAAAATAAAAATAAACTACTTTGTGAGATAGACACGACCACAGCAGAAATTTTATACCGGACTTCTAGGGTCGATAATCTCCACACCAGACTGACTCTAAGGACTTTTCTCTTACAGATAATTCAAAAGAGGACTGTTTAGAATATTGAAGCGCATTGTTATGTGCGTTTTAGAATAATAAATAGGTGTGTGTGTGGTACTTACCGCATGAACATTGAGTCAGAAATGGTTCGAAGATAACGTCTGGTTCGATTTTGTAGATACCTTACCATTTTCCCAGTAATTTTGCCACGCCACGTTCCCATCAACCGCAAGATACTATCACCATCTCTTTATCTCCTTGGTTTGCGACCACGTTGAAGTGAACAAGACGAACGATATCCACGCCGCAAATTGAGCAATTTACTCAACTTCAGTCGAACAGACCTCAGAAAGGGATCTAAATCAGCCACACGCTTTGGAGGAAAATCACTATGACATCATCATCATTATGATCATCATTCGTGTTCGTCTAAGAGTTTTCAAAAATAGCCCCACTTACGAAGCTACTTTGAAAAAAGAGCCGTTGGAAATGGACAAAAGAACAAGAGCAAGCTTTCTTGGAACTGGAAAAGTGCTTGACCAAAGCCCCTGTTTTAGCCTGTCTCTTTTTGACCCGGGGCTTAAAAGAATGAAAACGGAGTCACCGCCTACACCAGTCACACGCTGACTCCAACAGAGCATAACCATTCCGTAACCGAGAAAGTACACCTGGTTATCGGTCATCGTATGGGATATAGAAGAAATGCGTCTATACCTAGAATGTTATCATTTCTTGATTATTATCACCGACCACCAATCTAACGAAAAGTTAAATTCTATCAAGAGTTTGATTGAGAGACTTGCCACGTGGAGCACATTCCTGCAGTAATTCAACTTTGAAATCCAACATTGAAAAAGAAGCCAAAACCGTGTAGTCGGTACTTTGTCCCTGCTCGAGCCCCACAATTGTAACTCCCTCTTCGACGGTTTTGCTTTTGCGTCACTAAAACTCAAGGTTCTATTAAATTCAATTCGGTTAAGAAAAGGGGTTGTATTCATTTATTAGTTTATGTACTAGTAATGCGAACGGCTCAAACTTCAGGCAATTAGTAGATAAAAGTACGAATGATGAAGTCAGCTGCGAAACACCTACCATATGTGACTAATGATCTCCAAATACTGGTGGTTCTCTGCAACCAGGGAGTTTGACGTGTTATCGAGGGAATAGCGGTACCCACCACAAAGTACAGCTCACGGGAGAATAGCTTCTTCAGAGCTCCGACTAGCGATACACCACATGTATTAAAAGTTGTCGGGGTCATCTCTCTCTTTCTCTCCGTTAGGGTAAGTTGTCTTCCGTGTAGTCGTCCGAAAGGGTATAGGGGCGGTGGTTTCGCAAAGAAGGAATCGACAAGTTCGCCATAAAAGGTGCCAAGAATCTTCAAAGCCCAGGCCTTATGGAGCCACTTCAAAGCAAGCGAGCGCTTAGCGTTTCGTTCGGTTCTAACAAACGCGTTTATAGCGTGTGCGTTGCAATTTATTTCAATTTTGTTTTCGTGGATTTTGGGTTGTTAGATGGAACGCTCTGTGTTTTATTTCTTTTTTTGTGAGAGAAAGAAACGGAACGGAAGGTGGGGTGTTCAAACGCACGATCGTCTTTTGTTTCTGATTCTTTTTTTACAACTATTGCACATCTTGCGAACGGCTAGTGTTATCGAATTGCAATTGTTAGTTATAGTAGAAAAACCGTTTTTTGTTTTTTTTTTTGACAGATATCTGGTATTTTGCAAGCGGCTGGTCTTATCAAGTTAGGACTTTGGTGGGTCAGGTGAGTTAGGGGAATGAATTTCCAATGATCCGGGCGCCACCGATTGTCTTTTGTTTTTTTTTGGCAGGTATCATATATGTATCTCGAGAACGGCTAGCCCTATCGAGTTAGAACTTTGATTGTTAGGCATGATGGAGGAACAGCTTTTAGACGGTCTGGACACCACCGATCGTTTTTTGTTTTTTTCTTTGACAGATATCCCCGTATCTCGGGAACAGCTGGTCTTGTCGAGTTGGGACTTTGGTTGTTAGCTGTATTGAAGGAACGGGTTTTAAAAACGATTCGGGCACCACCGATTGCCTTTTTTTCGCAGGTACAATATACAGGATGAATTTGATGTGAATGTGAGAGATTTAGAAAAATCTAATTTTACTAGGAAATGGCGCATTCTGCGGAAGGAATGCAAGAGTAACTTTCTTTGCCAAATCGATTGCTATTTTGAAGACAGAGAGTATTCAGAAATCTTCACATTGACAGTTGCTTGGTATTATAATGAATAGGGTTGAACTACTTTGGTAGCTACACCAGTGAAGAAAAGGAACAAGAAAATTCGAAAAGATTGTACTTAGGTGAACTTTAAGAGTTTCACATTCATCTAAAAGATAATTAACACATTCCTAGAAGAAAGGTCTAGTTTGAATCCAAAGCGCATAGTAGCATAGTAATGAGAAATTATATAAAAAAATTAATTAATTTCCTGAAATGCCAAAAAGGGAATAACACAATTAGCGAGAACTGAAAAGATTTTAACGGTTTTATAGATAAAATGTTTATATACAAAAGAGTCCTTCACTTTTGTATGTCATTCCTTTTTTCGCTATATAATCATTAGAGACACCTTTCATTTATAATGAAAAAAAAAAGAGGAGAAACATTGGCGACAAAATTCTTGTATTCCGCATTTAATGAATTGCGATGGAAATTATTTATTGCCATTGCCATGTGCTGCTGTTGTTTTTGTTGAGTGCAACATTTTAATTATACTCCACACGTTATCTATAGTCGGCCTTGATGTAATTTAAATTGTTGCAATTAAAAAAATTTAAATGGCTACCTGTTCACGGTTCCCCGAAATCCCTCCTCGCGCACCTTATTCTTTCTCTCCTTTAATTCTCATTAAAAGTGAAGAATATACGAGAAGCAAAAAAGATGAAAACACGGTACGTATCCGTATAACAGTAAATCGGTTTATAGATAACTTATGACTGTGTAATTTGATATTATCTTGATTAATGCATATTCAATGCAGTTTAAAATTTATTAGTGTACCACGGGACTGACTATCCGGTAGTCGTTTCGTTATTTATAATATCGGATTCTGCACTGATGATTTGTATTTTAAAAAAGAATAGTCTTTATTAAGTGGCTTCTAGTTTTTTCTTGAATCTTTTCACCTCCACAGAAGCTGTATCAGATTTTGATAAATTACAATATTTTTGCTTGACTTCCAGCACTCCCCAATGGGATGTTGCTAATTTTTCATTCTCTTCAGGTGGTCCATACCCTACAGCTCTACAAGTTGGAGTTTAATTAAAGAAATTAGGTTACACACTAATCTTCTAATGAAATCAGTAAAAAAATCCTCCTAATAATATAAAAATATTCAAAATTCAAGGCTTCCTTTTTATCAGCATAAAAATGGAACCAAACCTCTGACGACCTTCTAGAAGAGAGGTTGAGCTGATTAAATATTTTGTTAATGGTAGTTCCTGTCTTCCATAATTAACATACTCCTTTGTGACAGATCCTGTTCTTCCAGTACAGGTGTATTTAAATAAATTAACGCCCAACATCAATTATTTGTTTTATAGCAACTTTTCTAATTTTATCTTTTTTAAATAATGGGATCGTAAAATGTTCGATTTGATTTTCATGTAGTATACCTATGCGCCATAATAACCGTTCCTACTACTATGTGATTGTAAAAGAAAAAACCGTTGGTGGTACTAAACGCAATCTAATTTTAATGTTGTAATTTTTGTTAATGAGCAGTTAAAGCGCTGATTTATTATTGTTTTTTGTTTTTTCGAACACACATTCAGTTTACTACTACACAATGTAAAACGAACAAAACACGACTTTAAATGGTACTTAATAACCCATTTGATCGCGATTCGTTGATGTTTATCTAAAAACAATAAATAAAGCCAATCACGCTATTAAAAGATTTAACATTTTAATACTTCAACATTTTCACCAAGCAGTAAAACATGAGAGAGGAAAAAAACAGCGCAACCAAACCCACCGCACCTTGATGCTTTTCAAAATCAAAAATTATTACCACACCTCCAAGTTGCCGCCTTTATTACTATTCTAATTCATTTAGTCATCCAAGTGGCGTCCTTTTCCGGATTACTAGCCGGAAAACGTATAAGAAAGAGACGGCTGAAAGGTCCGTAATAATAATAGTAACGTTTCAATCATTTATTAATAATTATGCATTTTAAATAGGGCCCATCTGAAAAATAATTATTGGAATTTTTTAATTGCGATATTAAACTTCTTAATTAATTAATTATTGGATGATTTATGATTAAAATTTTATAAATGATTAGAATGGCTGTTAACTTAATGATTTTACTAGGTCATACAACGTCAATAAGCAGGAAAGAATGACCTACTAATTTTCAATTGATAATTTTTTCAAGCATGTACCTGTATAGTGCAGATCTTCAATACAAATAATGGAATAAAGGCACAATAGCGTTCAAGAATCAAGATACTGAAAAAAAAACCGAATCGATAGAAGTTGAGTTCAGACAAGATTTCTAGTACGATTTAGTTTTATGCGCTTAAGGTTAAGTTTTTGAAAATTGACGTCACTGTCTAATGTCTAATTAATTTGAACAGTAAGCAATATCTTCGGAAACAGTCATAAATGTTATAAATCGTTTTTCATCATTTCTTCCGCCATTTTGATAGAGTTGCCAGATTCCAAAATTTAGTAACGGTACTTTTCAAACTTCATTAATTCATTCGATAATCTACCGGTTAAATATAGGGTGTCCCAAAATAACAGCGAGAACGCTTAGCCACTGATTCTGGGCAACAAATGACGAATCATCGAAAAAAAGTTCGGTAAAAAGTTTTTCGTTTTTGAGCTATAATCTGTCAAAGTCAACACAAGTTCACTGAATATGTCGATCGTAATGAAATTTGGTATGTTGGCTTGTGGAATTAAGATTATCTTTTTCCTGAAATATCGATAAAATTAATAATTTGGGACACAGAGTTTTACACGCACACCTCTCTTTGAAGATCTAAAACTGCTTCTATGGACAACATTTTAAAATTCGAACGCTACTATTTAAAAGTTCACTTCTTCTGCAATTGTTTCGTAAACTCAACCGTTTTTGAGAAAATTAAGCTTTTTTGAATGCTTGAATGATCGTTACTAATCTCTTCATGGGTTAAGTAAATCGCATTGTCATGGAAATGAAACAAATTCTTTTAAGCTGGATATCCCAACAGTACTCTTTTAATCGCGTAAAAGTTATATACTTTCTGTAACGTTCTTAACAATCTTTACTAAAATAAGCAAAAAGACTTTTAACGAATGATTTAACCTAAATTGTGCAAAACATAAGAATAATATAAATGGTAAGAAAATTAATGAATTAATCATGTGTTCAAAATATTTTCCGTTACTCGTCGTAGGAGGGACGTTCTTACATTTGGAAACATGTTTGGAGTTTGCCGAGTTTCTTGGGATCCATCCAGTATTATGTTCCATAACTCATCTCGCGTATTAACAGGTGTGCGATAAACTTTATCTTTTAATGAACCCAGAGATAAAAATCCAGAGGTGTACTATCTGGAGAGCAGGGTGGCTATTATTAGAGCACCATTACTTCGACCAATCTACCTATCGCAAAAATCTTCATTTAAATGATTCCTAACTGAAACGGTGAAATGTAAAGGGGCCCCATCGTGCATGAAGATCATTCGATGGCGTACTGCTAAAGGTATGTCGTCTTATAAATCCGGTAGTGTAATTCGCAGAAACTCCAAATCAGACTGGCCGTTGAATCTTGCTGATAGCACCATATATCTCCAATAATTTCCGCCCAAACATTAATAGAAAATTGCCGCTGAAAGGAACTTGGTCATCACTCCACACATGAAGGCCGTGAAAATTAATAACACCATTTCTTGTGAAACATGACTCATCCGTAAACAAGATTGTCTCCAGGAAACCATCTTCTTGGACGAAGCGATTAATGAGCCTTTCGCAGAGTTCCATTCGAAAAGCATGATCTCCCTGCAAACCTTGAACGGGCTGAAGGCGATAAGGCCGCAGCTGCTGCTTCTGTAATACTCGATGAACGATGCCAAATCGCTTTGCCAGACATTTCCCCAATATTAAATGCATGTCCGCATATTCGTTAAACAAATATTCCATGATTTATAATCAGAACAGCAAGAACAGAAACCAAATAACAACAGGACACAAAAAAATGAAAAATTAGAATGAAAACGATGTAATAATGGACAAAACGTATAGTAAAATAGGAACAAAAACTGACTTATACACTTTCACGTTAGTAATCCTTGATATTTCCTTGATATTCCTTTATACACTACCAATTCTGCCGTTTAACTCGCATTCTATTGATCCATTTTGTTCTAACTTGGCCCCCAGGTATTTAAAATTCTTAACCTGCTTCACCTTGTAATCTGCTATTTTGATGTTTAGTATTTTGTTCTTTTTAGCGATCGCCATCACTTCCGTCTTGTCTGCGTTGATTCTTAGGTTGTTCTCAGTAAGCGTCTTGTTCCAGAGCTCAAGTGTTTTTTGAAGCTGGATTTCGTTTTCGGCCAAAAGTACTAAGTCGTCTGCGTGCATCAACTCTCGTATTACCACCGTCACGAGTTTGCTCACCTACTCTGGCCCCTTGCATTGTTTTCTTCACCTCCTGAGTTAAATAGTCGATCAGTGTGATGAACAGGAGCGGGCCGGGGATACCACCTTGTCTTACGCCATTCGTAGTTGCAAACTCATTTGATCTCAAGTTTCCTGTCTTTATGCAGTTTCTGCAATTACTGTACATCGATCGTATCGCCTTAATCAGCTGTTAGTTAACTCCTTTCTTTTGTAATACCATCCATAGTTTTTCTCTGTCGATGCTGTCGAAGGCCTTTTGCAAGTCAACGAAGCACATGTTATTACGCTCTAATGTTTTGGTTACTAAATGTCGTAAACCTTTTCCTGCCCGGAAGCCGTGTTGGCTGTCATCAATTCTCCCCTTCATTTCCGTCCGTAATTTCTTCTCCAGTATGCCCTCATAGATTTTGCTGGTGATGCTTAGCAGCGAGATGCCTCTGTAATTGTTGCAGATGGTGGAATCCCCTTTCTTAAAAATCGGCACTATGACTGCGATTTCTCAGTCTCTGGGTATCGCCTTGTTTTTCCATGCTTTATTTAATATCTTGTGCAACAATTTCAGACCATCCTCCCCTTTTATAATCTCCGCCCCGATACCGTTGTCTCCGGGTGGTTTGCCCAGTTTACATGTCTGGTCTTCATTAATGTCTATGTCATCATTTGCTTTGCCCTTATCCGACTAGGGGAGTGCCACTTTCTTTGCCACAACTTGCTTGCTTTTAAAATGTTCTAGCCATATTTTCATTATTTAGACTTTTTTGTGGTCAGCTTGCCATCGAGATTTCTAATACTTGTGACCGATTGTCTCTGCGTTTTCCTTATGTTATTCAATACTCTGAAGAATAGCTTCTGGTTTCCCTTGTAGTCTGCCTCCATTTTCTTGCCGAATTCTTCCCAGGACAGTTTTTTCCAGCTTTATACACTCTTTCACTCTTTTCCTCTGTAATTTGTACTCTTCGTAGGCATCTACGCTTTTACCGGCTAGATGTTTTTTCCACAAAGCCTTTTTTGTTTTTACCTCAAACCTTATTTCTTCCGACCACTAGGGGGTTTCCTTTCTGGTATTAGATAGCACCTTTCTTCCGCACACTTCCTCGGCGGCTTTCAGACAGATTTTCTTAAACAGTTGCCACAGTTGTTCAATATTTTCTGATTCTAGCTTATGTTTCTCCGCTTCAATTTCCTGCGAATTCTTTCTTGGTGTCGTCTTTTGCAGTTCTTAGATTTCAGCTTTTGGGTATCTATGACAGATCTTAATTTTTCTTTTTCCGCCTTCGTTTTAATCTTTCTCCCTTTGTTAATAGTGGCTACTAGCAGAAGATGATCGATACTTATCTCAGCACTTTTTTTTTACTTGACCTTGACCGTGTTTAGTTCTACTGGCAGACGTAGTCTATTATCGAGCTTTCTTCTCTACTTCTTTCCCATCTTGTTATCTGGCATATTTGTTTGTCCTGGAAAAAAGTATTTCCTATGACCAAGTTGTTTAGTAGGCAAGATTCTATTATCGGCTTTCCACTTGTGTTTCTGACTGCTTCCCCAAATCTCCCCAGCACATCTATTGACTCTTCATTCTTGACTCCCACTCTGTTGTTGAAATCTGCCTAATCCTTCTTGCATATCGTCCTAGAACGCGTCTTTACTTTCTTTGGAATCTGTATGCTGCTATAAACGTATATGTTTTACCAGCTATGTCCAGTGTTATGAACATCACTCTGTCGGATATACCCACCCAGTCTTTTACTTCTTTTGCCAGGTCTTTTTTGATTATACATGCTACTCCAGAGCTCGCTTGTTTTTCCATTTCTACTCCGCTGTACCACATCCTGTTTCCTCCCTCCAAGTCGACAATTCCTGATCTTTCTTTTTTGTTTATTAATTATTAGGACATCGAGATTTGCTCCGACGAATTCTTTCTCCAATTCAATTTTCTTATCTTTCGTACCTTGAATGTTCCAATTACTAATCTTCAAGTATCTATATTTCCTGTTAGTCCATGTAAAATTTGTTTTATCCCTGTTATCTTGTTTCCATCTGTTTAGGTAAAAATTCGTATCCGTATTCATAGCCAAATCCGTTATCATTATTTCTCGCTGGGGCATAGGTTTGCTGCTTAGTTTCTTCCAGCGTCTGCTCCTTCTTGTTCCACTTCCATACGATACCGTCTATGATTAACTTTTTATACGTCGTTTTAACCTGTTTGCCCTCTACTTTCAATTCCGTCTGCTTTCGTCAAGTCCCTTTCAATAAAGATTGGGTCACCACTCATATCTTTAAGTTTAGGTTTATTTCTTACGATTCTCATCTTTTTATCAAAATTCTCCATTTCTATGATGCCACGCTTCAGTACAATCTTACGTACTAGTTTGATGGTCGATTCGATTCCTACCTTTTCCTTGATAAAATTACTGACCCCTTCTTTCATTTTAGCTTTATCTTCCATGTTAAATCCCAACCCAGTAATAACTAGGTTGTTTTTAGTTTTTTCCTTATCTAGCAAGTCCATTTTCATATCTAGTTAGTTTACTTTAGCTTTTTTCCAGTTTTAAAGCCCTTATTTCCTCTTCGCATCTCTTCTGTCCCTCTTTCAGGTCGTTTATACCTTGCCTCATTTGCTTTATTTCCAACATGTTGCTTGGGTCTTTTTTACCTTTGTTCGGAGTTCTAAGCATCATGTCCGATGAAATGCTGTCACTCATTTGTTATTCTCACTATCCGAACACTCGACTGAATATTTGCATAACTTTCCGCGCTCTCTACCGACCGCAGCAGGCCTCATCACATGATAGTCCCCGGTTTTTCTGTTTATTGCTTCACTTTGTTGGTTTTGTATGCTATAAATTAAAGCATTCTGCAGTACTCTGGCCTGCACGATCATCTGATCTAACAGCATTAGATTTCTTCCTCTGGGATTATATGAAGAATAATGTGCTTAACCAAAATTTTGAAGATGAACAGCAATTATTACAGTTAGTCACAGCAGCGTTAAACACAAAAAATCAAAACCAAAATAACCCTATCATGTTTACATCATTAGAATCGTGACAAGAGCTATCCAATTTTCAATTGTTTTTCCGCCTATTTAAAAAAATGAGGTTGATGATGGTTACTTCAAACCAAGACATTGTACAGAAATTTTGTTAGCGTATTTTAATAGAGCATAAGAAGTGGCAATGGAAAAGTGGTTTTAGTTTTCCGATATCTCTTCAAATAAATGAAAGAAAAAATAAAAACGAAAATCGAGAAATCTACTCTTTTTTTAAATATCTCTGAAACTATCCAAGATATCTAGATTTTGTAAACGCCAACAAAAAGATCCTATAAATAGCCAACTTTCATCTCATTTAACTGATCCTGTATCTCTTACCGCTTCCAAGATTTTCATGTTGTGCATCCTTATCTTGGACACACTGTATACGGTTATCGCGTTGCCCCTCGCACACACGGTGCGTGTAAAACTCTGTGTCCTAAATTATTAATTTCATCGATATTTCAGGAAAAAGATCATCTTAACCTCACAAGCCAACATGCCAAATTTCATTACGATCGATAGATTCAGTGACACGCAGTTAAAAAAATTAAGAAAAAATTGTGTTGACTTTGACAGCTTATAACACAAAAACGAAAAACTTTTTACCTAACTTTTTTTCGATGAATCGTCGTCATTTGTTCCCCATAATCAGTGGTTAAGCGTTGTTGGTGTTATTTTGGGACATTCTATGGATGGACTTGCCATAAGCGCTAGACGCTGCACAGATACGAATAAGACAAATTCAACTGACATTACACACAGCACGCACCACTTTGAAATATTCTCCAGACATGTCTGTTGGTCACTAAATTTGATCTGAATCTTTATACTTTAGCAAATTTCAGGCGTACTTTTTCTTTAGTATCTACGAGTGTTACGAGCAGATTTCCAGCGTTTTCTTCTAGCTGAGTTAGTGGCGTTTTTTTCAGACATATAATAACATTATCAAAATTCATATCTGCAACTCTCTAAATTTGATTTGCAACTTCACAACTTTGCTGATTCTAGACGTACTTTTATAAAATCAACGTAGTGTCGCGAACTATCTAAAGATTCTTGTGTATTTGGAATGGCATGACGTAGCTCGTAATTTCGAACTAATAATCTGTTGCTTATTTAATGTCCGCGAGCGTTTAAAGTAGACTTCTGGCGTTTTTCTCAAAACGTTCGGGCGTTCTTTCCAGAATATTTAAACATTTAATAACATTCTGAAAACCAATATCCGTATAACTCCCTAATTCCGATTTGCAACTTTATAATTCTAGAAACTCTAGACTTACATTTTGTGCAATCAGCGTAGCGCACGGCGCCATGGTGTATCTAAAGATTTTTCTGTATTTCGAATAGCATGACGTAGTTCGTAATTTCGAACTAATAATATGTTGTTTACTTAGTGTCTCCAATTGTTTAGAGCAAATTTCTATCGGTTTTCTACGATTCTGCGGTACTTACTGAAAACCAATATCTGTATAAGTCCCTAATCTCGATTTGCAACTTTATCATGCTGCAAGTTCTCTCACTTATTTCCGTACAATTAGCGTAGCGCCACGGATTATTTAAAAATTCTCCTGTTTTTCGAATGGCGTGACGCAATTTGCAATTTCGAACTAACAATCTATTGGTCATTGACTGTCGACGAGTGGTTAGAGCGAATTTCCGGCGTTTTCTCCATGACTTTCAGCCACTTAAAATAACATTCTGAAAACCAATATTTGTATAAGTTAATCATTTAGATTTGCAGCTTTATAATTCTGTAAATTCTGGATGTACTTTTTGTATAATCAGCGTAGCTAGCGCGTAGCACCAGAGAATATCTAAGAATTCTTCTGTACGCCGAATAGCATGGCGTAGCTCCTAACTTTGAAATAATAACCTGTTGCTTATCTAGCATCCGCGGGTGTTAAAGAGTAGGTTTCCAGCATTTTTCAAAACGTTTAGCTTTCTTTTCAGAATATTCAGACATTTAATAACATTCTGAAAACCAATATTCCTGTGTAAGTCCCTAACTCCGATCTGCAACTTTATAATTCTGTTAATTCTAGACTTACATTATGCACAATCAGCGCAGCGAGTAGCGCCATGGTGTATCTTCTGTATTTCGAATGACACGATGTAGCTCCTAATTCCAAACTAATAATCTGTTGGTTATTTACTGTTTGCGAGTGTTTAGAGTAAAGAACCTGTTGCAAAAGGGTCGGTATATTTTTTAAGGGTCATGACTCTCCGTTTTTGGGGGGGGGGTTCATTGAATACAACTTCCAAAGCTCTAGCCACTGAGCTAGTACCATTACTTTCTGTTTACCCGTTCCGGAACGGCGAGGGTCTAAATTTTTGACATGCAAGTCAGACTTTCGGGTTTTTGGTGCCGTTCTTGGAACATTCCTTCGTCTGTATGCGGCATTTCACATGGAATGTATACCTCTGCTGTTACAGACAAAGGAACGTCTCAACAACGGCACCAAAAGCCCGAAAGCTTGAATGTCAAAAGTTTGGATCCTCGCCGTTTCGGAACGGGTAAACAGAAAGTAATGATACTTGCCCAGTAGATAGACCTTTCGAAGCTGTATCGAATGAGGCCCTAAAAATTTGAATGTCGACACTTTTGCAACAGGTTCTTTCCAGCGGTTTTGCTAGGATTTTTAGGCATTTAATAACTTTCTGAAAACCAATATCTGTATAAGTCCCTAATTTCTGTAGTATCCGTATAGGTATAGGTCCGGTAAACTGTTAGAAATAATACAAATTTTGAAACGACTCTGGTGTATGTTTGAGGTTGTAGATTGAGAATATAACCTATAAAAATAGATAAACATCATGGAAAGAGCTAATAATTACAATTATTAATAAAAGATTAAAAAGAAAAGCTCACAAGATGACTATAACCCATAATTTACCATCGTCTTGCAAATTATCTAGAAAGTAAAGTTAGAAACTGTTAGAGAAAACAATCCACCAAGAAAATTATAATTCTAAGTTTGGGTGAATACATCAGCTTACCGATAACTTAACTTGAAACAATCACATCGCACTTGCTGTACTTTTGAAACAAATCGTAAATCTACTGGCGAAGCGGTATTGGCAAAAATTATGAACCAATGCTTTTGAATGAAAGGAAAATGCACAACTGACGGTAACGAAACGGTAACCTGAATGTAAATAATACAAATACAAACGTAAAGAAAAGAAAAACACTCGCTCAACAACTCCGCTGCCTCAGATCGCCACCATAGTTGTTTGATGTCAGTTACAGCATCTGAGATGATCTATAAGCGGTTTGGGCTGAAAAAAGCAAAATCGACATTGTTATGAAATCAAAACGTGATCACGTGCCGATCATGCAGGGGTTTGAGCGACCGGTAATATCTGCGCGGGGTCGCTGGAAAATTGTCAACCAGGTCGAGCTAAACTAAATCACTATCTAACCCGCACCAAAGACTTATTTTTGCTAGTTACACATAAACTCTAAAGGAAGCTCTGGAGCACCGTTTCTCCATTGCAATCGCCTAGACCTATAGATACGTAGGAGAAATCGCTGGCACAGTAGATCCTATAATATTTGACGTTTGAGCATCATCCGTTGTTACTGTGCAAAATCCACTCGCATAAAGGCGTCACACACTGTGATTCTCAGAATCATCTCCAATTCAGATTCTATGGCAGATTGTCTTTGTTGGTTTTTATTTCCGAGATTAACATCAAATATTTGATAGTTCGTGGGAAGGGTGTTAGACGATCATCGTAACACTCACCCCTCTGAAGACCACTCGTCCGTAGAATTGATGCGTAGTGACCTGTAGAGGTCCCAATTCTCAACCAGGTCAAGGTGAACTACACAGACACGCCGAACGTCCCCAAGCACTTGCACTATTGCGGTTAACTAAGAAAACAGTAACAACAACTCCATTTACCTTGATGTAACTATATAGACCG
Organism: Ignelater luminosus; assembly: GCA_011009095.1. NCBI lineage: Eukaryota > Metazoa > Arthropoda > Insecta > Coleoptera > Elateridae > Ignelater > Ignelater luminosus. Next base: position 144,101 of record VTPC01000765.1, on the reverse strand, counting down.
GTTAACTCTTCACGTGAATCTTTTTACCTAAGTCATGTTGCTAGTTTAAGCTGTTCACGCTTTTCAAGTTTTCAGGCTTATACTCTTCTAATTCATTATCTGAGGGCGCATCTATGATAGTATTTCAATCTCTACAATAATTAGAACAATATATCTGAAATTAACCATGAACCCGAAGCTTGTTTCAATTTATTCGCTTTTGTGAACGAACTACGAAAATTTTTAGAACTGTGAGAGTTGCGGATTTCTATCGTGGAAAGCTTGCCGATTTCAGGATTTAAACGTGTACAGATTTGATAGACAAATCACGGAGATAATAAATAATCCATTTTAGGCCTAGCTTGTATTACAAACTTTATCGTGTAGTTTAGAAGAATTCCAAGCAATCTTAAAAATTATAAATTCTAATTAAGAACCATTAATTTCGTTTTTTAAAGTCATCCAAGGCTTTCTGATATTACAAAGATAGAAAAATGCGTGCGAAGACTAGCAACCTATCCTCAAACATATACGGTATTATAATATTTAAATAGAAAGTAAAAAACAATTACAAATAGGATGCGGAATAGGATCCTATTTGAAACTTGACTGTTATTGCAGATATCCTAACACACCAGGTGGTCAACTTATTATTTTCTCTTTCAAAAATTGAAAATGCTCTGTCAGGGAAAAAATCAAAAACAATTTTAACGGTGACTTCTAATTTAACTACCTAGGTATCATTTGTATTGATTTAAACGTATTGTCTTGCATTGATTGCTAAACAAGAGCATAATTCATTTGTTTTTTTTAATGGCAAAAATAAAGACCTTTGTTTCGTAATTGTTAACTGCGCGATTTCTTACTGTTTTTCAATTTGAGTAGCACTTAAGTTCATTAGTATTGTAGGGTACTAAATATATTTTTTAATTAGTTGATCTTATCTGCTGAAAGTTTCTCTGTTTTTTTTTTCTTGTTATAACTGATACTAGATCTAATAATCGTTATAGTTTAGATGATTAACAATGCCTTATTAGTTGGATATTAATAAATAAATAATTCGGAAACTAGAGTGAAAGAAGGTGTAAAGTACATTCAAGTAGAAGGGTGCTACAATTATTGTAATGGTTTCAATCATAAACTAAAGAATACTTTCGATAATTCACTATTATATAGTTTAGGTCATCACAGAATACTGGCAAGTGTACTTATCAAAATTTTTAATTGCATTAACTCGCTATAATAATTTCAAAATGGTTGCCGGCCTTTCGGTCTTGTACTCCGGTAAAAGAGCACCACCGTCCGCAAAATTCACGAGGTGGGCGAAATGCTGAAAAAGGGAGTGATTGAGTCCTCCGAAAGTCCATGAATTTCCCACATCTGTTGTTATCCCCAAGAAAACAGACAAATACCGTTTCTGTGTTGAATAAGTAGAGTTGGTCACACAGAAAAATGCTTACCCACTTCCACAAATAAATGCTATCTTGGACCGTCTAACAGAAGTTTAGTACACCAGCAGTATCGATCTCCGGAATGGATATTGAGTTAGTTCCGCTATCTAAAGAGAGTAAACCAACGACTGCTTTTACAACACCCACTCACGGTTTCTTTCAGTTGTGTATGGTGTCCTTTGGACTCCATTCTAGAGACTAACAAATCTTGCAATTGAGCCAGACATGACATCAAAAGCCTTTGCATACTTGGCTGATGTTATAGGTCTAGGGAAAACTTTCCAGCAACATCTGAATAACCTGGGTAACCCCGATCGTAGAATTACTGCAACAAAAGAATGTTCATCAAGTGCGGCAATTCTTCGAAATGGTATTCTGATATTTCTAGTTCGTGCAAGACTTTTCAAGAATAGTAGCACCACTTACGAAGCCACTTCGAAAAAAGAACCGTTGAAAATGGACAGAAAAACAAAAGCAAGCTTCTAGGAATTGAAAAGAAGCTTGATGAAAGCCCCTGTTTTCGACCACTCGACCCAGGTCTCAGAAAAAACAGAACGAAGTCATCGACTATGCCAGTGACACGCTACCTAGAGAAAGTATATATAGGAAAAGTGCGTTCATAGCTAGAGGATTATCATTTTTCGATTGTTGTTACCGTCCATCGACCTCTACGGTGGTTATATTCTATCAAAAACTTCATTGCGAGACAGTTCAGTATAGAAATGGAAACCAAAACCGTCTAGCCAATACTTTGACCCTGATTGGGTGCTGGAATTATAACGCTCTTTTCGGCGGTTTTGCTTTCATGTTTCCTTGGGTGCCCGATACTTTAACGGGGACTAAAATACTGAACGCTTTCCGAAGGCAACTTATTGGAACGACGGAAATCCAGGGATCAATAAAACTCAAGATTCTATTCAATTCAATTTATTAAATCATCTAAAACAAATAGAAGGGGATGTTGGTTCAGGAAAGAAGTTGCATTCATTCATCGGTTTATAAACTAGAAATGTGGACGGCTCGAACTTTAGACAGTTAGTAGATAGAGGTACGGATAGTGAAGTCTTCAAAACCGGCAGATGCAGGGCATCTACTATATACAATCAGTGAGGCTGATTTTGGAACGCTGATGGTTCTCTGCTGCAAGGAAGAGTTCAACGTGCTATTGGGGGAATGGCGGCGGGACGATGACGTCTCTCCAAGTTTGCCATAATTGTCATTGTCGAGTGTGCATTGCAATTTTTCGTGGATTTTCGGTTTTTAGATCGAAAGCTTCGTGTTCTATTTGTTCTTTTTCTTGAGAGAGAAAGAAAGAGAAGCTTTTTCATTTTCGAAATTTCTTGTTTGCGATTTTTTTGACAAATATTGCACATCTTGCAAACGACTGGTCTTATAGATTTGCGACTGTTAGCTGTAGTTAATAATTATTTAAGGCTTATATACATTTGATACATCACCAATGTATAGTTTAGGTTATTATAAGTTGAAGATATAGAGTGACCGTTCTTTTTATTATCAATATTTAAGGAGTTTTAAACATTTTTAATTGTTCAGACCGAAAAGAATCGAAAACGTATTTTTACTTACAACAATTTTTAATAGCGCTAACTCACGACAATATACATAACTGTTTAAAATGCTAAAAGGTCTACGTCGACAAGGTTTCAATTGAACATGGGGTACGTGCTATACCAAGCCGCTTAGGTGATTAGCACGCACGGTGGTTTAAGATAATTTAGAATTACTAAAAGTAAAATTCTTCTGGTATACTTACACTTTTATTTCAATTGGGGCGCACCTACTCCATTTAAATAATGATCCTTTCTTATATTCGTTTTTATGTTTATATTTGAGCTTGGAAGTATTTCAAAAAAGGGTACAAAAACCCATGGACACTGTTAGCTTGTAAAAGTAATTATTTATTCTACCCACAACGTATAATATACACATACGTTAAAGAGACTTTAAGACCATTATGCAATATTTACTTATAAGGAAAGAAGGAACAATAGCATCATAACCATCCTACCTAACTATTCTTATAAATTGCTCAAAAATTTTTAACACCTTTACATGTATACAATTGATGCTTAAAAAATTCACGGTAGATAATAAATTAATATTAACCAGGCGCCGTTACATTGCATTTTTAAACGGGTATTACTTACTATCGAAGCCACGCATTATAATTCAGGGTTTCGTCGATTCATTTTCTTGTATAATGCGCGGTCAAGGTTCATAATAATAATAATAATAATCTAAACTGTCAAAATTTCAAATCGAAAAGTCGAGTAAAAACTCTCATTTCCTGTTCACCATAGTAAATTTCGTTTTTAGAAAACTCTCTCATCATCTGTTACACGCCCTCGAGAAAATATTATTCAATAGTAATGACATATAAATAAGAATGTTGTAAAACTCCTTTATTATTATTTCTGGCTAGTTAGGCGTTGTCCGTGCGCGAATCAGGGCTTGGCCGGGTTAGGAGGGACCAGAGGAGATGAAGATGACACTTAGGCGCGGTCACGGTGTGCTATGGAAATGGAATAAACAGTTGGAACAGCTAGGCATAACCTACACAATCTTCGAGTTACATCATTTCGCTCAGAGGCGTACTCCGGCAACGTTCCTCAAACACTTAAAAGCAAAAAAAAATGTTATTATTTACAGTGGAGTTCCCCCATTTCCACCTGATAGAATTCTCAAAGATTTTTAATTTCCTCAGTTTACAATTAATAATCTTAAAAAGCAATTAAATTATAATTTAAACGTAATAATAAATAAATCTAATTGTGTTTGGCAATGAAAACTTATAACATTTAAGCGTTTAGAAATTTTGCAAGGCGGATCTCGCTGTTCATCTTGGGTTAAAGTTCACTACTCTTAAGACTGGCGTGGTCACACTATCATCAAGACAAGGTCCAAGATCATAATTTTATTAGTGTATGTTACTATATACACATACACCACACATATGGGTGCTTAGGAAAACACGTTTTTGCATCCGAGACAATTAATAAACCTTTCAAGTTTCTGTTGACGCTTATTAAATTTTAAAAGTTCGTTAGAATATCACATTTTTGAAAATCTCTACGATTTAATTGTTTGCAGTGTGCGTGGAAATGGTTTTCTCGTGTGAAAATTGCCCAGAATTGAATAATCATCATAGATAATAAATTACATATTCCGCGTACTGACACTAATAACGTTGATAATAATAAGTCACACTCTTCTAGATTGTATATAGTTACGAATAAATTAGTAACTCAAGAGGAAAGCGGTACTCTACTCGTCGTCGCACGCCGATGATTACATAACTGGTTCTGGTCCACTTGTCGAGTCCATCTTCAAACTCGTCCTTGGACACTCCTCATAGTGACTGTCAGTCTTGTGTTCGAATTTACATGATGGCACATATTCCCATTACAGAAAATGTTATATAACTTATTTTTCTAGATTTTTAAAAAGCTTTCTTCAATGCGGAATACTAGCATTAAATGACTGCTGTTTTTTATTGCAAACAATAAATTTCTAACGAGAGAGTAATCAAGGAATCGACAATTATAGGAAACCGCATTGTTGTAATTATTGTAAAGCAACAAAAAGAATTTGATTGAAAAATTTAAATATCAATAAAAATTTATTATTATTATTATTATTAGGTACTTAACTGTAAGATTTATTTTAGTCCAATCTAGTAGGTGGTAGAACAGATAGAAAATATCCTAGAAAATGACGTTCTGTAAAATAGGTTATAAATTATCTCAATTATCAATTATTGATATCGATTTAAGATTATTATATAATAAAAACGTTATTAATATTAATTGTTAACTTACTTCTGATTGTAATTTAAGATTTTAAATATATACATCTAATATTGTTAACTTAACAATCGTTTCACTGTTTTTGTTTTAATTAAATGCATGTTTGTTAGGCCACAGCAAGCTCTGATTCTCTTGTATTTGTCAAGTTAGATAAACGGTAACTAGATTTATACGTAAAGCTTTTCTTATATCATTTTCAATAAATAGGTGATAACGAATTATTAATTAATGATTCTTTTTTACAGAGATTCCTAAAGTCAATGTGATAAAACAAGAATTCGGCCTGTCCTTAAGAACAACAGACTCTGCAGTATCATTAGCACCAACAGCGGCATTATTAGCATTACAAAGAATAAAGGAATCAGCAATGTATGTACTACTAAAAAACTTAATTTTAATAATACTGTTCCAATAATTCTTTCTTCTATTAATAGATCAGTCCATAAAAGAACGAGTGGTACTACAGAGAGCTCACAAAACGAAACCATCACATTAAATAATAACAATAACCATTACGATGATAGAAGATCCGTTGTCGAAGATACAACAGTTAGAAGAAGAAAAGTGCATAGGTGTGATGTCGCAGGATGCCATAAAGTTTATACGAAAAGTTCCCACCTCAAAGCACATAAACGGACACACACAGGTTTGATTTTATTATTGTTATTTATTGAAAGAGATTAGAATAGTTAACATATTTTTTTAACTTATAGTGTTGGAAATCGTTAACATTTTTATTGACGTTCTTATAGTCAACTTTCCATTACCCAATCAAAACAACGGCAACTTCCATGTTTTTTATTAATCTATTTGAATATTTTGCTTAAAACAAATTCCGATTCTATCGCATAATAGTCTTCCTCTCTGTATATGTATTTAATAAAAAGGAATCGTTATTAATTATTGTGTTATACCATCACCAAAAAAGTACATACGTGTACCTATCACACCGAATGGTTTGAAGTTCCCGCAATTTAATATTTTAGAAAATTCATGATTCTCATCATCCAACAGATGGCGTTAAATCTCGTTACGATTTAATAGTGAACAACAACAATTTAAGTTAACGATAAATCTACAGATCGTGTACCGTGCAAATCGCTAATAGAACTACTCCTGGATTTACTTCAGAAGAACAAAATCGTGGTCCTAGTTAAGGGCATTCTCTACCCATGTCACAGAATCTAAGACTATTTGCTACAGTAAAACATATCGTCAGTAACTATAATAAATGTCATAAACCTTCAGATTTGGCGATTTATAGCCAGCTCTGGCTCTTGGTTGATGATTTTCGCCTATACCATAGATTAAATAAGAGTCAGATGTTTCACTTCGACAAACTTGTGGATTCCATTGCTCCCAGAGCTTGCGATTTTGATACCGGGACATCAAATATTTCCAGAAGCTACGTGACCACTTATTTAAAAGTGGCGCGAAATTTTATTTTGCAACGTTGGCCACACTATAGAGTAACGCCCTCATGAGTACATTTCTAACCTAAAATTACATGGCGTGCGTACGTTCTGTAATTTCTTGTTGCCTCTTTGTTTTACGTTTTGTTTAGTTTATTTTGTTCTATTGGGAGTACAAATTCGTTCGGTCCGTTTTTTTGCTGTCAAAAATGCATTTATTTTAAAACAAAATGAAAGGACAGATTATTCAAAGTATTGCCCATCGCTGATTATGACTTTTTCCCACCTCTCAGGCAATTTTCGAATTCCCTCTCGAAACAATGTCTTGTCTTCTGAGGCGATCCAAGTTTCGAGCCAATTTTCGATATCTGCGGAAGAAGTGAACCGGTGACCTGCCAAATCGTACTGCATTCGTCGGAACAACCAGTAATCAGAAGGAGCAATGTCCGGAGAATACGACGGGTGCGGTAAAATATTCCACTTCAGCGTTTTCAAATATGTTTTTACGACTTTTGCGACATGAGGCCGAGCGTTGTCATGCAGAAGAATAACTTTGTCATGTCTTTGCTCGTATTCCGACCGTTTTTCTCGTAATGCGCGGCTCAAACGAATCAATTGTAGCCTATACCGATCGCCCGTAATGGATTCGCCAGGTTGTAGCATACAACACCCTTTTGGTCCCACCAGATACTCAGCATGACTTTAGAACCATGAATATTCGGTTTTGGTGTTGATGTTGAGGTCGATGACAACGATTGACCGGGCATAGCGTAGTATTTTTTCTTCTTGGGGTTATCGTAGAATATCCATTTCTCATCCCCAGTCACTATCTAATGTAAAAAACCCTTTCTTTTTTGCCTTTCAATCAGCTGCTCGCAAGAAAAAAATTGCCTTTCAACGTCTCTCGGTTTCAGTTTATGAGGAACCCAATTGCCTTGCTTTTGAATCATTCCTATTGATTTCACTGATACGGAAACTGTTTGTTGAGTAACTCCCAAAGTATCTGCAAGCTTCTCTTGCGTTTGAGTTGGATCTTCATCGAGTAATGCCTTCAATTCATTGTCTTCGATTTTTTTTGGCTATCCAGAGCGAGGCTTGTCTTCAACGCTGAAATCACCATTCTTAAACCGTCGAAACCATTTCCACTTCAGCTGCACTTTTCTTCAAATTAAAACAGAAAACTAAAACCTCCCGCAAATTCTGCTTAGTTAACACATAACACGAACCGAACTAATTTGTACTCCCAATATTTAAAGATCAGTCTTTTTCGAGACTAAATCTTGCTTTTTGTGAGTTAATCGAGATAAGTTTGATTTAACGCATTCAAAGTGAGATACTAAATTTGAAATATTTAAGGTTTTAAGTAGTTTCATCGTATATCCAATACTACGCCACTGGAAAACTACATTATGTTTATTACAACAGAGTTGCCAATGGTAAAAGATGTGTTGCCTAGCCGACAATAAATTTCGTGGTCACGTGGCTTTTGGAAATATTCGATGTCTTTGTATGTACTGCGCAAGCAGCACAGCTTGGTATGTACTTTTCATAAAACGTGCGTACAAGAGTAGGCGTGGTAAACTCTCAAATCTAAATTACTGTAAATGCGCAGAGACCAAAAATGGAACCATTGGTGGTATAGGGAGTGAAATATCTGACTTTTATTTAATCTGTGCCTATACAGTCCAATGTTGTAGTGCTGTTCTGTAGCAGAGCATTTAATAAACTACAAAGGAAATTCGGTGAACAAACAACAAAATAGTTTTTGCTTCAATATTAGTTTACTTACACCATGTCCATAAATTAATGGAATTTGAAGCTCTTACACCAAAGGTTCAAAAAAAGATGTCTTTTTTATGATAATTTTGTCTTCTGTTACCATTAATTCTTTGCCTATGCAACTTATAAATTGATGATTTTTAATTGTAAATTTTTCTTCAAACCAATTAATACAAATTTCACTAATATTATGATCTTTTTGAATTCTTCTTTTTCAAGCGTCTTCTTTAAGTTTAACTTATAAAAACTGAAAAATACAAGCATAAACTCTACCGGATTTAAGGGGTTTAATAAGAAAGAAAATAAGAATTTATAACTTAACGAAGATTCTTTTTACTATTTCGCATATTATTTTAATGGAATTATTAAATGTATATATGCTGATTACTATACAAATTTAAACGAACAGTGGCTAAGTAACATAACCTCAGTTTATAAAAACCAGTTTTGACACTGATCGCAATGGAAAAAACACTTAACTAATTATACTAATAAATGCACTTAATACATTTTTAACAAATTTCAAGCGCAACTACCAAATTACTTTACAAAAATGAAACAAATTGTGCCTGTAACATAACCTCATTCCTTATAGCAAGCAACTGTCAATTTCAAGATTTCTATGTATTTCTTGACTGTACCCATTTAACGTGATTTTTTTCCCGAGTGTACCTAGAATTTAATTTAAAAAGTTACTAAATGGTTTTAGGTTATGTAGCATTTGACAATTAAATCTCAAAGTTCGATGTATTTAAGTCGAAATAAATAAATAATATGACTTTAACAAAATAAAAATTTTAAATAAAGATTCCTTTGAGAAATAATGGAATTAAAAACTTATAAAACTACTCATAATTTTAAATAACATGACAGTTGGATTATTCATTTGTCTCAACAATAAAAATTGAAATTTTCTAATAATTAAAAATAATTGCTATGTCAACCAACTAACTGTCAACTTAATAACACTAAAAAATTAATAGTTCTCTCAAATTACTGTACTATTGGTTGCCTACGCCTAAGGGAATCCTCTTAATTTTGGTAGATTTTTAGACATTAAAGTGATAAATATTGTATTATCAGAAGAGAAGTTTTAAGTAAATTAGTGAACGTAATATTATGTAGACAATTTTATAAAATATTACTGCCCTACACTGATTTTCTTTCTAGGTGAAAAGCCATATCAATGTTCCTGGGATGGGTGTACATGGAAATTTGCACGTTCAGATGAATTGACTCGACATTATAGAAAGCATACAGGACAGAAACCATTCAGATGTCACTTGTGTCAAAGATCTTTTAGTCGATCTGATCACCTATCACTGCATATGAAAAGGCATTAGCACTATTTTAAAGTTTTTATTTTTTTCCTTTACTATTAGTAATAATTTTGTCATAGAAAAATGGACTGAATTGTTTTTCTTTTAATCCTCATAAAACTGTTTCTCTTTCTTTTTAAAAGATCTTTTAATTGAGCCACAGACTAGAAAGGGACTTAATAGTTTCTTTTTAAAAATTTTTGAATTTATCACAATAAATTTAGCTCCTTTCTAGTATTTAAATATTTCATATTTTTTCACCCTAATTGAATAAAATGAATTTCGAAATAAAACCATCAGATTACATGAGTATTGCACATATCTTTGTTATATAAATTGCACACGGTGCCTCCTGCATATCATTGAGATGCCAACGTCAGTTTATTTAAGAGAAACTGATACATATCTGTTTGACGTGGATGTCAGTTGTAAAGTTGCACACACAAACGAACACATACATGTTTGGCACAAATGCATGTTAATACAATAAAAATTTAATGTGTGTATGTGCACAATATGTGTGTATGTGCATGATAATGTTTTTGTCAAAAACAATGTAACACACCAACATAGTTTATCTTCTCTTATTTTATATAAATAGAACAATTTTTTGTACATAAAAATAACTTTTTTTGTATTATTTATAAATATTAACAAATAATAATATTATAGCAAATTTTTGTTTGCCAATCATACTTTTTTTTGATGGGATAAGAAAGGAATTATTCCAGATAGTGATAATAATTAAGTACCTACACTGTAAAAATGGAACACTGTGCCAGTAGAAAGGTCAAGTATAATTTTTGTGTTTTTAGTTAAGAATTTTTTTGGGATTGTATACATACTATTATAATAAGAAATTTGTCTTCCAATTAATGTACAAATATTTACATATTTGCTTTGTTTTTTTTTTTATTTTTATGAACTTGTTTCTGAAATGATAACTTACTATTTTCAGGAGAAGCAAAACTGAAAAATGTTGTCAACTTTTTACTCTTCTATGCTTAGTTAGTATTCATTTACAAATCTGATTTTGATTTGGTAAAAGAAAATTGTAAATTTAAATGATTCTGATAATCTCTCAGAAGAATGATAATTGAAATATTTCTATGAAATTTTATCTAATTCCAATAATACATATATTCATTAATTAAAAACCATTGCATATTATATTCTTCACAATGGACAAAGAGCACAATCGTACTTCCTCCAATCTCTTGAAGTATAATAAGTTATTAAAGCAGATGTTGATATTTATCTAATTAATAAATAAATTTTACGCATCAAGAAATATTTTTACTGCAGGTTTTTCTTTTAACATTGTACATTTTTGCCAGTTTCCCTACCAAGTGCAATTATAGAATAAGAACATAACTATTTAATTATTTTCTTTTCCTTAAACATAAGTCTTTTTACAGAAGAAAAAAATACCGGAAGTGTTTAATTAAGTACATTTTTCTTGATACTTGTTTTTTCTGATATTAATGTAGATATTATTACGCTACCTATAATCTTTAAATTTAGTTACTTTTCTTAGAATAAAATTTTCTGTTATTATTGTTAGATTTTAAATGGAATGGACCTTTTAGTATCTCTTTATAATGGTCCAACAATCTTATTAATTAATTAAATAATAATAACAGAAAATAATTAAATAATAATTTTAACAGTCGCCAGTAATAGGGGCCAGTATATACCTAATAGTATAATAACTTTTTTTTAGTTTATAGTTAATATAATATAAATAAAAAAAATATTATCAAATATATCATTATTATTATTATTATTCATACATTTACGATCTCTAATAATTTAAGTATTTTTTCCTCTATTATAATATATTGTAAAAAAAAAATTAATCCAAAATTAGTTAATATTTGTAATTTTAATTGTTTTTTTTTCTACATTCGAATGGGCATTTTGAGGTCAAGTCAAGACATTAAAAAGACACAATTATTATAAAATACCTACACATACACACACAAAGGGTGTTATTTTTGTGAGTAAATATTTTAAATAAGATTTGTTATACATTTTGGGATATATTTATTAATGTTGTACTAGTTAAGCTGTTTTAAATAAATATTTGTGGCAGGGTTATCTTTGTTTTATTTCCAATTTCTTTATTAATCAATTCCTCAAACTGTGATCTTCCATACATGTTATTTAAAATGATCAGTAATTAATCAGCAAAAGTAACATTCTGTAATATTTATATTCTTAATCACTTAATTTATTGTTATTAGCCAAGTTAAAAATTTCTAACATTCTGTTGTGAATCTCTCCCCAAATTCCCTTAAGTCCTATTTTGTTCTGCTTATCAATTAAGCATTGTCTCATTTTAACACTTGTTATAATTCAATAATTAGTTAAGAATAAAAAGCAAGACAGTTAATTTGTAAGGTTAATCGCCATTTCGTACGTTATATCAGTATAATGATTAACCTTTGAAATCCGCCTTCTTGCATTTCTTTGCAGTGAAAATTTCAGCAAATGAAAAGGCAGAAACAACCACATTATAAGAGTTAAGTATACCGAGTGATTCAAAAGGTGATTGAACCTTATTTATTAAATAAGACTAAAAACTTTAAAAATAGGCCAATTCACCAATTACGTGGGAATCATGATAAAATAATAACATATTTTGACCGTACCTATACGTCGTATGACTCAAATCGTTTATACATAACAACATCACTTGTACTTCTTTTGTATACACACGTCTGTGAATAACAACTTGTTGTTACATATACCCTGCAGCAAGATCGAGTGGAAACCTTTTTGGTTCATATGCAAGATACTGAATGCTGCTTTGGAGCAACAATTCTTATATGGCAGCCATCTATTGCATCTATTACTCCTAGAAATACGTATCTGATTACTTATTTCTATCAGTTTATTTGAGTATTTTCTACCGGACATTTCCTTTGACTTGAAACTATTTATTATAGTTAATGCCAGTTCTTCTTTTGTTGTATTTTTTTTTATTAGTTTTCAAAAGAAGATTACACGTTCTGTACAAAACAGACCAGCAGCTAGAGGCCTGCACGGGACGGGTTTTTTAGTCGGGGTACTACGCGGCCCGGTCTGTTGGCCCTGTCGGGCCGTTCGGACCTGTCGGATTGTTTGGGTCTCTCAGGCCTGTTGAACTGTTTGAGTCTTTCGACTCGTTCGGATCTGTTGGCCCTGTCGGGCCGTTTAGAACTTTCGAGCCATTCGGGCGTGTCGAACAGTTTGAGTTTCTCGGGTCTGTTAACCCTATGGCCGGGCCTCGGCCTTTCGAACCTGTGAGACTGTTTGGATCTCTCGGACCTGTCGGGCTGTTTGGGTCTCTCGGACCTGCTGAGCTGTTTTAGTCTCTCGGCCCTTTCGGGTTTGTTGACCCTGTCGGGCTGTTTTGATACATTTTCCTCTATAATATCAGTAACAAAAATGTAATCCATTGAGTTAGTATACGCTACGGTACAAACTTTAAATTCCGATCTGCGCGCCCTCTCGTGGCGGCGGCAATAAGCTTTGAGCCATAAAATTGAATGCGAAACCAGGCAAAACACGAAGTACGTGCAAAGTGTAACATTTGAATTTTTTAATTTTAAAAGTTGCATGCAATTGAAAGCAAACACGATGAATGTAACGATAACATGTGGCTTCCAAAATGTAAATATAATTTGTTTTCGGAGTAAAAGTTTAAGTAAAGGAAAGAAATTCGTTGAAAGTTGTCGTGTCGGTAACGTGAAGGAAGAAAAGTTTATTACATAAAAAATTATTAACAAGGAAGCAGCAAACTGTATTTTATTAAATTATATATGCATTATTGTATTAAAACAATCACTATAATTTTGTTAATATTTAGGAATAGTTAATAAACCCTATCGACAAAATATTTACGACGTCTGTTCTGCCTTTTGTTGTGAATTTTATTCTGACTTACCTGGGGCGTATATTGAAAAATCATATATGGAAAAACCCCTATACACGGGTCTAATATTTTTCGATGTAGAAACACCCCTAAAAGTTTCATTAAAATTGGTTAAGACAGCTGAGACAGCGCCAGTTTCGTAAAAGCCAATTTTAGCCATTTTCCGACCTATAACATTTTTTGGCGAGGCCCGAAAGACCCATTTAGACGAACGGCAAAATACGTGTCAACTTGTTTTTGCTGTAGAATCAATCGCCGATAAAAATTTCACCGAGACTCACTGTGCCCTCCCCTTGTAAGTTTTAATTAACAATGATTAACTTTCCCTTGAAGAAACTGACCATTCTCAGTTTATAGATTTCTAGAAAAGACAATTCGGGGTTTTCAGAAGTGCATTATCGTATTACAGTTTAGAGGTTTCTTTTGTATCGAAAATTCTTTCATATCCCATGACTTACAACCTCTTACTTACCGAAAAATAATAAGACATTCTTTTGAATGGAATTTGAATCCGTAATTTCAACACATGCAAACCATACCTTGGTTATTTATTAATCCTTGGAAACGTACTACAATTTTGAGAGTTAGTGTTGCTAGTTCATAAAGTGATGATAATAAAACGATAAAGAACGAACGACTAATTGCAGAGTTGAAAGGAAATAATGGAAGCAATGAGATTCATCTTGTGGGGGTCCCTTTCCTTTGCCTCCATACGCATTGCAGGGGCTGCGGGGTGGTTTATACACTACTGATATTCATAATAATAACGCATTAAATATTTCAAAATATTAAGGATAATTTCATTCTAATTAGTATTAGTTCGCATAAGTAACCTTTACAATGACGCGTTTATAATTCTTTAGTTCTCAAACAACTTATTACAGTATTACAATAAATTTCCTTGTGCATTATCTACTACTTATGGTGCTCATTTTACAGATATTATCTACTTAATTTTTTTTGTTTGTTCGTAATCGCGTCCGGGGAACCTAAAAAATTCCAATTTCGCGTTCTTCATTTCTGGTACTTTTACACCCGAGAACGCAGCAAACGCGACTGTTATATTGCACTTTCTTTTATACAACAACTACTCCAAAAAGGAATAATTTGTCACGCTTGTTTAATACAGTCTAACGTATACGAGAGCCTTTTTACGGCTCATTACTATCTTCTTTAGATACACGAGGGCGCTGCAGTCGTTTGTACCGTAGCGTATAGGAATAAGAATAAGAGATGGCAAACAAGATTGAAAAGGTTTCACTTGTGTCATATTTGTATGACATTCTCGTCACAGCTTTGAATGCGTGCACATGCAGTTTTGAATATCTTTGCCTATTTTATTTTATTTTATTTGTTTAATAGTGCACAGTTTTTAAACATAAAGACATTTTAATTTTCATTGTTTTGATAGTCTCATCATCTTTTATCTATCTATCTATCTTTATATACATTTTTATTATATATTTTATATAAATAAAAATGAATCGCAAAAATGTATGAAGGCGTATCACTTCACAACGACTGAACCAAATTGGATAATTCTTTTTTTGTTGTGTTTGTTATTATCAGGAGAAGGTTTGTATAAAAGAAAATTTCCAAAAAAATGTACGAAAAGACGTAAAAAAACATTTTTTCTCTTATACGTCATTTCGAGTGGTTCCCGAAGTATACAATAGACGGCGCCGCCGGCAGGGTGGCGAAAGTGTCAAAGTGTATGTAAGGAAGTTTTCCCTAACTTTGAGGTAATTTGAAAAATGTAATGGTCAAAAACTCCTTTTGAATAATACAAAAATCATACTACGTGTTTATTTATTGTGATCTTTAGTCACAAAACAAGTCGTACATTACATATTTTTCCGAATACATTCTTCTAAAGTACCAAATCAAAGAAGAATTTGAATAAAACATAAAATGTGTAGGTAATTCGAATTATGAAACTTGCAACACTTCAACATTCGGATACACTTTAATTAGCTAATGTCTCTTTCTTTTTTTTTTTTGTTATGGCGTAATACTCATGTGAGGCAGTATTTACGTATCGATAGTCTTTTCGAGGCAATGAGTATGTGATTTTGAAAAATTTATATAGAAGAAGATAGATAGATAGATAGATGAAAATCGACACATTGCGCAATTAAAGATAGTATGCCTATAATACAAATATAAAAAAAAAACATTGATACAATGACATCTCTATGGACTGTTACTATACTCTTTGATTCATATTCATAATCAACGTTAATTTTGTATTTTTGAAAAGCTAAAGTGTTTCTGTGCTTCGTGCTGTTTTTGTGATAAGAAAATGCCATCAGTAAGACGTACAAATATCGATCGGCGTACGCGCAACGCAAGAGAAATTCAATATTATAGAGCCAATGAGACTGAAGAAATGGAAAAACTAAAAATGTGGTTTATTACAAAGCTTAACAATAAAGTATATAAATTCTTAAGATTTTTCTTTTATTTTAATCGTAATTTAATTTCGAAATGGAAAATTGTCTTATTTTTTTCATTAGGTACTCCACCCGTGCGAAGCCGGGGCGGGCAGCTAGTAAAGTATAAATTCAAACCACTTTTTATTTTTTATGTATTTGCAATAAAATTCAAATAAATTACAGTATCAAGGAACAAATCATTCCAAAGCACGAACGGCGACTTAAGAGTTATAAGAGACACTACTATCTCTGTTTGAAGATACGAGCCGATACAAGAGACACAAGACAATGCATGCACGCTTTCAAAGGACAATAACAATCTGTCAAATTGACAATTTAAAAATATCCGGAACATCTAGAAATTCTTTTTCTTTATTCCATTAATAGCAAAAACGTTCGGGCCTTTTTGTTCCTAAGTTCTAATATTACAATAAGGCATATAAAATGGACGACACAGAGTCAAAGGTAGGTAATTATTATTTCACTTTTTGTTACTTTTTTAAGGTTAGATTACGAATTAAATGTGTATATTGAGAAATTTAACATTTTTATTCGTTTATTTAGCCTCAAGTAACAGTTAAATACGACTGGTATCAGACTGAAGCAAACGTGGTGATAACTATCTTAGCAAAAAATGTTGTAAAGGATAAGACTCGAATTGCATTTGATCCACAAACTGTGTCTGTACAATTAACGTTGCCTGATGATAATGAGCATGTTCGTAAGCTAAATTTAGCCCATATTGTGGATCCTGCACAGTGTAGTTATGTTGTTAGTGCTGCAAAGGTAGGATAATAAATTTAATAGTAGAAGGTGCAAATTTCTTAATAAATCATTTAAGGTGGAAGTAAAACTAAAAAAAGTTGATGGTATTAGATGGGCAAGTTTAGAATCAACTGGTGAAGAGACACTTAAACAGATACCTCAAGGTAATGTCATTTCTTAACTCTGTCAAGATATATTTTAACCATACAAAGATTGCAGGTGCCACTTCTGTTACAAGTGGTCCTCCATCATATCCTACATCGAAACCTGGAAGAGATTGGTCAGCGATCGAACGTGAGATTAGAGAACAAGAGGCTAAAGAAAAGCCTGTAGGGGAAGAAGCATTGAATAAATTATTCCAAGATATATATGGAAAAGGAGATGATAATGTTAAGAAAGCAATGAATAAAAGTTATGTAAGTATTTGCTTATGGGTTTTCTGGTTTTTAAGTTTTCTGGCTATTTTTATTATGCTTTTAGATGGAAAGTGGCGGTACAGTTTTAAGTACAAATTGGACTGAGATTGCAAAGGAGCGTGTAGAAGTGAAACCACCAGATGGCATGGAATTTAAGAAATGGGATGCCTAAATTTATAAACTTTTAAAATAGTTGTTGGTTATAATTAAATTTTTTTAATGTGTTTTTCAACTGATTTTTGTTTGTTGATGCTTTATATTATGCAGGATGTAACATAGAAATTTTACCTATTTTAATTTTCAAAAATGTAGTGCTTTGATATATTAAACAAATTCAGCTTTTCATTCATATGTAGTAATTAAGACGTGTATACTTCATGAGCAAATTTTTTGTGGCTGTTTGGCTATTAAATGTCTCTGATTTCAAGATGCTTAATGTTATATCCTGTATAGATTTATGCTTACAATGATTTCGGCAAATCTATTGGAAGTTACTAACAAAATAAAAATGTAATAAAGATATTACTTTTCCCAGTGTTTTAACTAAAAAATATATGTTTTTACTATTAAGTGATTGCTTTATTAATAGTTCTATACATCTCTGAAATGCATCTCAATCTCTTTACATGTCATGTTAAATCTTCTGTTGAACAACTGCTTACTCTAAATTGAACTCTCCTAATGTAAATTCAGTCGGTTTCTTTATTATGGCAGTTCCGGTTTGTTTAAAACTTGAGCTGGGACATTTTAAGTTGGAATTCAAGAATCAGCTATCACCAACAATGATGCATACATGGTAGGTGGGTCATACCACCGCCCGGACCAAATCACAAGCAATGCATGCATTGCAATAACTGCGTGTGGGAGGCAAAAACCTAAAACATCCTCAGTTTATTTATAACTAACTGGTTTTAGGTTGTGTAACATTTGGCAATGAATTTCAGAAAGTTGTGCATTTATACTTTAAGAGGAACTGGGTATGACTTTTTAACAAAATAAAGATTTTAAATAAATATAGTATTGAGTAGAGAAATTAACAGTGTATAAAACTGTTTATAATTTTAAATAACATGACATTAATAAGTTATTCATTCATTTCAACAACAAAAAATGAATTTCCTAATAACAACTGACACAAGTAGTACCAACTATCGACTTGAACAAAGTTGACAAAATAATTTCATAAGGTTTGTTCCAACATAACTCTCCAACTAGTTGCAAACTATCCCTGACTGTCACGAGTATGCGCAGAGGAAATTCTGACCAAAAAATTTCCTCTGTGCAAACTCGTGACAGTCACGGATAGTTTGAGATTTATGTTGGAACAAGCCTATAGTAATTGTATGGAATGAAAAGTTCATAAACTGCAAGTTTTAAGCTAGATATAAATAAAATATGCTATTTAAAACTATTTATTTTGAACATGCATAGTACTTTATAAAAAGGCACTAACTAGTAAATGATTTCATCACTATTATTCCAATTAAAGCTACACATCCATATAAAATAATTTTTTGACTATTTGGAATTGGTACATTTAATACATTACTAACACCTTTAGCATTATTATTCTCAGTTCCTTGGTTTCTTAAAGTGCTTACTTCTACAACATTAATATTACGTAACAAACTGATCAGTTCTTTATGATTATTATTTATTAAATTTATAGTTTCCAAATTTTCACTATCAATATAAGTACTGACTTTACTTAATTGCTTTTGATTTTCTTCTAATTGCATTAGAACAGTCTGAGAACTCCCTGCAGCTATATGCAGGTGTTCTTCGACGAATCGTTTTAAATCCTGTTTCTTTAAAGTAGAATAACAAAATGTTAAAAATGAACCTACTAAACTTAATACAAGCCCAAAATATTTTGTATATTCCAGCTGTGCACGTTGCTTCTCATGCGAATCTCTCACTGCATTAGTAAATGCCGTAAATACTTCCCTTTCTTCACGATCAGAATCATTAAAATTATTTGATATATCACGTTCTAGTTTTAAAACCTGCAAAATATTTCTGTACCTTTAAAAGGCTACAATAAAGTGATAGATAGCAACAACTTACTTCAGTCTCTTCCTTCATAAGATCTAGAAACCTTTGCAAATCATCCTGACGCTTCACCTTATTAATTTGATCTTGTAGTTCGATAGATTTCTTGCGAATCTCTGCTAATTGTTGGCCAATACTTCTGCGTCTTTCTTGAACACTTAAGAGTTTTTCCTTCGTGCAAAATACTTGATTAAAAAAACAAACTTGACATACAGACAATTAATTTACCTGCAATGTAACGACCCTTTCTTGATACAACTTTACTTCGTCAAGACCTAGGACTCTGGTATACCACTTATTTAATTCGCCAACTTTTTTATAAATCACTTCATCTTTTACATGATTAATATATTTAGGTGCTTCGGAAACACTTTCTTTTATATTATTTTTTACAGTTTGTCTTACAACATTATTAAGAATTCTAATTTGGTCAAGTTTCATCTTTACAGAATACATGAATTATTGTAATCATTGAAATTGGATTTATGGTTCATTAAATGGACTTTCACACTATAACATCATCAAAATAATTTCAAATTAAAGGAAATGCGAGGTTATGTTCAGATCTGCTAACCTTGTCCTTGACATGTTATTCATAAGTTACATAGTGTATAATGGGCTTTTCGAATGTTTTTCAATTAAAGGCCGGCCGCGGCCGTCTGACGTTATGCTAATTTTTGTATACTAAATTTTAGTATCGTGTCAGCCCGGTCGAATCAATTATAATAAGGGATACGGCTTGCTGAGACAAAGTCGAAGCAATTTAACCCACTGTTTATGAATTATGAGATATAGTTTATTAAAGCTGAATTTAAAATTTCTTCTGGAAATATTGAAGAAACAGGAAAGTTTAAATTAAGATTTGACACTCTGTCTATCTCGGAAACGGTAGACTGGTTGCTAAAATGCTGACTGCAGTCTTTACACCGGTAAAATGCATTTGTGCAAACAAATTTGCTCTTTTGGTACTTGTTAAATAATATACTATTTTCAAATTTTGTTTAAATGAACATAAAATATAGATAAGATGCACTTGAAACAAGCAGAAAGAACTATAAATATTCAAACAATAAAGTAACAATATTTCTTTAAGGAATAAATGCGAAGACAATAGCTACCTATCTTACAACTAAAAAAGTAAATATAGAAGTTACAGGTAGATGGTGCCGGATTGTTTCTTGCATTCAACTATTTACAAGCTTTCTATAAATTTCTCCAAAGGTGAATAAACAAAAGTAAAAACTGCATTTTACGATTGACATATAAAATGACATACAACGTTCAATTTTTTAAATCCGATACCATATTCAATGTATGGACTAGATATCGGATGATAAATGAATAAAACAAAATAAATTTTATACCAATATTGCAGTTTTGCCAGAAGTGAAGGTTGCTCTTTATTCTGAAGTGTTTTTAAGTGCTTTGAAGAGTTGGAGAATAATTTATTAAATTGAAGGTTTTTCAGTTATTGCTACTAAAAACAAAAAAGAAAACTGGAATTATTGTTAATTACAATATATTGGCAGGTTTTGATGTCGTTTGTTAACATTCCAAGATTACTCGATCGTCTTCTTGTTTTTAAAGGTTTTAATAAGAAGTTCTAAAAGAATGGCCCGATTGACCCAACGTAGGCCCATAAAGTTCGATGAATTGTTAAAATGAAACCCAGCCCGACCCAAACCCTAGCTTCGGGCCGAGCCGTGCCCAAATCTATCTTTCGAACGATTAAGCAGCATTTTGGGGGAGCCCAGTCGTGTTTTTGAACGGTTCCTAAGTTTATAACTAGTTAGGTTTGTCATTCATTTTTGAATTCAAGTTACTTAAGGCATATTTCACCTTCATCAGGTTCAGCCCAAAATATCAAGAACGTCATATGTGCTATATTCGATAGCAAAAGAAAACACCGATACTTCAGAGATATTAGCAATAGATTATGATGGAACAGTTGCAAATATAGATAACATCGGTAGTTACATCTGCCGTATAGAGAAAGAACTCGTAAAGCATTGGATTGGGTAATATGCCAACTTCATTCGAATGAACTTCTGGGACATATTATGTCAAAAATTTGAATGGAATGACATCTGATTCACTGCCATTCATTGCCATAAGCAACATTTTGGAAACCTCAAATACAAACAACAACAGGATACGAAAGCGCGTTTTAAAATTGCTGCGTGAAATACCGGTAGCAAACGAATCACTGATAATTGCTGCCAACCGTTCAGAACGGTATATACCGAACGGAAGGGCCCGATGACCTACAGCGCGACTTTCAAATGTTCGAATTTTGGAACACATTTTTGATTTCCTAGACGAAACGGTTTAAGAGTTAAGGACATTTGTGGATTGCATTGTCTTTTGTTTGAAAAACCCAAAATGGCAGAATTTCTTACTATACATCCTGGCTATATACCGCACGCATTTTTAGATTCTATACCCCAGGACCTCGATAAGCGATTGGCCATTAATCGCCAGTGAATAATCGAACAGCAGTCATTATATCAATGATACGGAACACTTACCGATCTATTTTCGTGATTTTTGTCTTCCGATTCGTCTCTAAATACGACGGTTCAAGTCGATCAAAACTCGATTTTCCGAAATAACTTAACTGAAAAACAATCGAACATCATTCAAAACCGATTCATATGAGGTGGAAAGATAAATGACGATCGAACTTTATCTGGATCAATCTTGTGCTTAGAGGCAGCTTCCTGATGCATACTCGAAATTCACGGCGATCGGTAAAAATTTAGTACTACATATTCTTCGTTATTTTTCGTAAATGGCAAAATCGGTGATGCGCATTTGTTAAACTTTTGGGTGATAGAAACGTAGGATGGTCTTCTATCTACAAGCCCGCAGACGCAACTCCTTTCTGAATTTCAAAGTAGAACGAAACCCCAAGGTCTCGTGTTAATATCTTTCAAAAATTCAGATGCGTCCATTACTGACGGACGCCTATGGCTTCCAATCTGATCAAGTGTAGATGGGTAGATGGGTAGGTGGTCCCTAAAGGCAGCGTGTCTACTCCCAGTCCCACAATGTTAGGCACTTGGGTACAAGAACGTTTTGCTGTTATTGTCATCAGGAAGCTCCACCAGCGCTTTAGGTGATTATGAGAAATTCTAGGCAACTACTGATGGATCAACATATCTAAATATGGTAAAAATCAGTCAACTGATTCTCGAGGTATAAGTTCAAATTTTAAAAATTGCTCGTTTTTTCTGATTTTGATCGGCTCGTTCTCTATTGATGATTGTTGTTTCAATTATCATTAAATTAGATATGTGGTGTTTAATAAGAGTGTAAAATCTCTACATGAGTATTGTAGTACAGCGGATTTTAATAAAATCTGGGACAACCTATTATGCATAATGTAAATGTGGCTTTAACAAGTTTTTTTTCAATGACCTTTGAAAATAAAGTATAAAACCTGTTGCACGCGTTGTTAAAAATGGAAAAATCGTTTTTAAAAGACTTGTCCCAGATGTTTATGGAATTCACCGTACACAGTAATGACAGGTATGAGAGAGTACGCAGTATATTCAAACCTAAGTTTTACATGGTGTAAATGTGGCTTTCCGCTTCCAAATAATTTTAAATTGAATTTGAGTTTAATAATGTAAAATAAATTAAAATTTGTAGGCTTATCTTCTGGTGGCTTCCGATAGCTTTTAGAATTATCGACTAATTAGCTGTTATACTGCTATTAAATATTTGGTAAAATTGTATGAATACATAACCTAAGATTCATATTGAATTTTTAAAGTGTACTGGATAAGCTTGCAGGCTGCAGCAATAACAGTGAAAATAAAAGGTAAGTTTTATTTTTAAGTTTTATAGAATTTAAGAATTTTGCCTTTAGAGTTTAATTTCTGTAATGTTATAATAATTTAGTTACATAAATGGGTCTGTTATATACTATAGTTTGCTTTTCTAGTTAGTAATTATTACAAAAACTGTAGATATAATGAATTGCACTATACTGCAGTATGTATTTTTTTACGATTTGACAAAATATATTAGTTTTCCATTTAGAATAATGAAATCCCAAATGAGAATTGAAACACTTACATGTTTTATAGTTAATAAATAGGAATCGTAAGAAAGTGATTTTTAAATTGAAACCAGTGTTTATATTACTTTACTTATCATTTTTGATGCTTCCTGTTCGTGTGTAATATAGTAATACAAGAGATATAATGAATTGCAGATTCTTAATTAACATTATAGTGTTAATGTCTTAAATATAGAAAAACTAAAACGGCTTCATCTTTAAGAAGTATAAAATGTGAAGATTGCAATGCAAGATTTATTAGTAATTATGGGTATTAATTTGGATATAATGATAAGAAATAAATGTTTAGAGTCATAAAACAAAATAGATTTTATGCAACCAGATATACTCTGGTGTAATCAATGAAATGTCTTTATTTTAACAATATTTCACTGTTAACTTTAGTACTTGGAATTTCAATCTGTTTCTTATTTATAATTCTCTTATTTTTTCTTGCCTTTCTTGTCCCACTTATTTGTTTGTCTTTTTCATTTTCTTTCTCTTCTATATTTTCTCTGTACTACTCTTTACTTTTCTGGAAAGGGAATATGAGAAAGCTTTAAAGAGAAAAAATAAAATTATAAACGATGGCAATTTTTTTTCCTTCCAAAACTAACCGTTTTTTTAACATTAGCACTAACTTTTTAACCTCACTTTCTTTGACATTGACAACTAATTTTCAAACCTCACTGACCGACAGCTAAATAAATTGACAGTAAATACAAGATGTTAAAATAATAGTGTCAAGAACTCCAAGGGCGTGCCAACCGTACGATAATTATTCTACACATATGATAATTAGCTCCTTTGTACAATGTACTATAACATTTTCATTACCGTACGCAAGAGGTTTTTAGTTTTCTGTGGCAAACACATTCATAAAGTGAAAAGTTAATCACAGTGCCACTTTACATAAAGCAGATAAAAGATTTATTAAAAAGAAATTCCTGCATTTAAAACACAGTTCTGAAAAGTTTCAATTATCAGTTGTGTATCAGTACTGGAAGCAATACCAAGATCTTTAGGAACTTTTTCATTTGTAATGAGATATGATGCTGATGGCAAATGATGTATCACTTTGTTTGTTCTTTTAACAATAGTCTTGTTTTCAGAAATCATGTCATTAGAATGTTTACTAAGTAAATGTTGTTTAAATGCAAACACTGTAAAATAATTTTCCTGTTTATATACAAATTTATTGGAATGTTTTAATTTTGTGTGAAACATAAAATTTTTGATTTTAATAGATTTGTATGTGCATAAGGGACAATGCAATATGGTATTCATTGATCTAATAAAAAAATGACAAAATACTTAAATATCTTCAAATACACAAAGAAAACTAAATACATAGGGTACTCCTTTGTCATATTGGTGATTATGCAGTAAAGAACCTTTTGAATGAGTAGGTAATCAAAGATGTTCAGACTCAGGTGGGTATTCTGCACCCAGAACATGAAACAATTTAAATAAAAGATCAAAACCTTAGCTTTATACATGTAATCATCAATCACTACATATGAATCTGTTATTTCCGTTGAACTTATCCTTAATACTATTATGTAAGGCTCAATACTTCTTTTTGATTTCTTCTTTTTCACCAGACACCTAGAAAAATTGAAAAAGGTTGTAGTTAGCTGTAACAACCTCAAAATTTGAGACCATTGATTATGCTTTCTTGGGATTCTGATGCAGTTGGTTTCCAAACTCGTAAATTTATATTGTTACACAAACACATATACATCAATAAAGTATTTTACTTGATTTATTGAATTAGCTTATATTACATTGTAATATAGAAAATATAATGAATTTTGTATAGCGATCATCTGGTTCGCGGCTCTCTTACTTGACCTCGGTTGAACCACTACCCCCTCTCTTCTCGTGTGGTTGCCCTCTCTCTTACTCCTGTTACCTTGGAGACCGCAATAATATATGTTTTTTACTTGTTCCTTATAGGTGAGAAGAGATGAGTAAGCAATAAAATCTGGGTAGCATGTCTGTTATCTAGTTTTTTCAAAGGACACAACAATTCTTCTTCTGTATTTTTGTTTTCAATTTAGAAATTTTGTCAAAAAAATTGTCTCACTTTGCATATAAATTTGCTTCTAGAATGTTTGGATGCATGGTTTGAAAATCCATTTGAATCTAGAATAAACAATTTTAATTAGTATTGATACGATCTGTATACTTATACAATTACATCTAATTGCGTACCAGCTTGTCCAGTGGTCGACTACTGAATCCCATGGTTCTGTATTGTGTTTCAACTATAACTTATATTCTTCCATTTCCTCTAAATATGAGTTTAGTTACTTCATAATATTCTTGAAGGTAAAGAAACTCGTTTTTAGAAAAATTAGGTAACCTCTTGTTGTTTATTTGATGCTGTTTGAAAAATGAAATAAACCCATGAAAATGCAAAATTTTTATTTTACTTTTCTTTATAAACCACTTCTTTCCAAAAAAATTATAAACAACTATCTTTTGACATTGACAACTAACTTCCTAACCTCACTTTCTTTCATAGACAACCTAAAACTTTTTTCTTTTACATTGATCACTAACTTTCTAACCTCACTTTGACTTTTACAGCTAAATAGATTGGCAAGTTAACGTAATAAACAAAATCAAAAATAACCTAATTTATTAAATTCCAACAAGTCTTTATATATAACATTGATTATAACAACATGTAGAACTGTACAATAATAACTTTGTAAACGCTTTTACAGTTATAAACCTTATTGGTTGCTCAGTCAGAGGATCTAAGGGATTTTGTAATGTAAACCTGTGTTACAGTAATAATATGACTAACAACTAGGATCTCAAGGTCCTAGGCCAGCTAAACTCAGGGGGTAGGCTTTGGGTGCGGGACGGCTAAGATTATACTTACAATAAAACACCTGATATTAGTTTACCAAATACGTATATTGAAATAAACAAGGATGGTAAAAATTACAAAGTAAAGGTTTATTTTTGAAGTAACCAGTAAAACAGATTTCAACGGAAACAAGATTAAATGGAATAATGATCGATAAGTTTATACTTAAAATACAAAAAAATTATATGAATTTAAAACAATAAATCGATTATGAATAAAAAAAAACTACTAGAGGTAACCGTAGTTACAGAATTTGAAACAAAATTTAGAATACAGGATCCTTACTTTTAAAAAAACATTGCAATCAAAAAATGTAATAAAAGGACTAATTATAAACAGGAAAATGAATAAACCAAATGCAAAGCAACATTAAAAAATAAGAAAATAATAGCAAAAATATATGACACAAAAATTATCAAAGTAAAATATGAAAGTATAAACCAGGTTATCCGTACTCACACACAACAAATAATCTCAAGTTGTTTCAAGGCAAAAAGGAAAAAATTTAACACATCGGAGTACTGCAAGAAACAAACTCCGATATCACAAAATTAAAAAAATTGAAATGAAAATTTAATTAAATGAGAAGTCTAAAAAAGAACTTGAAATTATTTAGG
Organism: Ignelater luminosus; assembly: GCA_011009095.1. Classification (NCBI taxonomy): domain Eukaryota; kingdom Metazoa; phylum Arthropoda; class Insecta; order Coleoptera; family Elateridae; genus Ignelater; species Ignelater luminosus. The sequence goes on along the minus strand of VTPC01000765.1, from coordinate 117,180 downwards.
TGTACTGAAATTTAATAAACATAAAAAACAAATTAAAATTAACAATCGGATAATAATTGAAGGAATGAATCAGTCTTACCACAAAATGCAGGAAGCAGCTTTCGATCGAAATTGCTTGCCGAAAGAAAGAATTTTAAAGCTGGAAACACAAAATAAATAATCATCAATTACATCCGAATTGTGCTTTTATCAAAACTTTAAATGAAAGGAACAAAAAATAAAAAAATAAAGGTCAACAAGAAGATTGAATTGAAGGGAGCTTTTCTTTTTTTTTTAAAAAAAATAAAAGATCCTTAATAAATCTGGTGAGGTTACTCTAATTTTTTTTACTAAGCAAAGATAAATTTTGTAATGGATTAAAAAATAACCAAATTTAACTGAATTAAATTATTCGCTAACGAGGAGCCGGAGAGATTCTCAAATTGGGTTGACAGTCCACTGCCAGAATAGATTCCCATAATTTTCTGCGTATGGATGACGGTGAAACTGAATTGTTCCCAGCATTCACTGCTACAGCCAGATCCAATTAAATTTAATCCTGCTTCTTGAAAAGCACGCAGGGCAACTCGGGTGCAACTTTTATTTTTTGGAAATTACTCGTATTTTTCACCACCAAATATAAAAAAAAAACTGGAGACAAAAGAGACCATCGTTAGTAACGAACCCGTAAGATGTGAAAGAAAAGATAATTAACTTACCCCTTTTTTAAAAAAGGGTTTTCAAACAACAACGAGAAAACCTTCCTCGCAATTCTTAGGTGAAGATCACCACACACTCTCACGTGTCGAATCTTTCTGTCCTGCCTGCGTGTTGCATTCCCCCAGAATTTGGAAGCGTATATCAATTGTCAAAAGAACTTTAGTAAATACCGGGTGTCTCACACGGAAGAAAGATGATATACCGTACAATTAATCATGTGGCGTGCTAATAACCACAAAAAGACTGTTACAATTTCTAAGATTTTCTTCAAGAATATGTGGTTTAATTTTCTATAATCTTTACTAGGTAATCTTCTTTTGTAGGTACTGCCCATATTGATATATTTTATTCCAATCTATTTCTTTACTTTTTCAAGTACTTTGGAATATTGGTAGTTTCCTATAGTTATAGCAATAGACAGGTGGGAAATAATTGATATTTCATGTATGGGATGCACCGGTACAGGTTGAATAATTATTTGGTAAATGAAAAATGTGGTATTCTGAAACTAATAATTGTATTAACGATTCATATTCTTTATTAAATGATTGAAACTTTCTATTGATTTGGTGATTTTATTGATGCATTCATTAAAAGGTAATGCAAAATTATTAATTGGAATTGTTTTTATTTTACCTAATTATAATTATAATTATGACACTCATACCTACAATTACATTGAACTCAATAACCTCAAAAAAACGTCAAGTAAAGTGAAAAAAAATTTGATATCATTGTTAATATTTAATCTGCCTTAAATTCCGTATTTGATCAATACAGCACGCTTACACGATCGGAAAAATCTTTCAGAAGAAGGAGGAGGGCGCGCAACGCTTCCCTATCACTCTCCATGCTTGTGCTCAAAACTTAACATCTAAAATATAGGCACCCATGGATGTGACAAATTTTTGCTAAGGCAACCTAATAATGCTGGGTAGGGAATAAAATAATCTTTCATTTAAGGATGTTTTTTAGGTACTTTAAAAATGATGAGAATACGTTGAAAAAATTATAGATTATTCTGACAAGTTTCCTGAAGCTCCTAAAAAAATTGGGGATTTTTTTACAAGATCGTTCAAAAGTTATAACATTTTTTAGTTATAACAAATTTACACGTTCTTAAATGGAAAACGTGTATTGAAAATAAGATTCGAAAAATTCGTCAAATTGTAAACTAGTAGATTGAATATCTAAAAATCATAAAAGCAATTAACATTGAGTGGATTCAATATTATTTATAGAGAAAAATAATAAAAATGAGCGATATTTACGGTATTATCAAATGCAGAGTGTGATTTACAGTGAACACGTGACAACCTCGCAAACAATATGTTACTGCGAAAATTTAAATCTTAATAAAATGCATTTAAATGTAAGAACAGTCAAAATTTAATAGTGACATCGAATCAATGAATAACAATATTTAATTGTTGCATAAAATTTATTAATTAAAATGTTATAAGTTATTGATATATAGGTATTAAATTCTTTTAATACTAATCAACAATTACCAAAATATAATCTGAAAAATGCACATAACGGTAATAATAAACTATAATTAAATTCGCATCTTCTAAATTAATAATATATTTTAAATAAACTTCAAATATGCTGTTTTATAATTAAATTTCTTTAAACGAGTTCACAATTTTTTTAATAGTTGCTTTTTGCAATGATTGTAACTCTTTGGCTTCAATTTCTTCGACAAGGAACATTTCAAGGCTTTTTTGATTTGAAGGGTCGTACTTGCTCTTTAAAATATCCCTTTTTTCCTTTCCATCGATATTTTTTTTCGGGATTCGACATGATAATAAATTAAAAATAAACACTTTTTCAATTACAAAACACTAACCTCGAACGGCATCAATGTTGTAAATGTAAACAGTCACGTTACTGCGCAATGCGCATATGCATGCATTCGTTTTGAATTAAAATACCGCGGTGTTGTCACGTTTCACTGGATAATAATTAGACTTACTTTATTTAATTAATATTATTAAAATCAAATTTATCATTTCTTGGGATATATATATATCTCTCTCTTCTAATTTTTTTTAACGTATATTGAAATAATTTTTATCAGTGATTTCTGATAAAAAAAATTTATGTATTTTTTCTTTTTAAAGTTAATTTCAGGGTACAGTAACGGACAAAAGTTATTTTGTAATTCTTCCAAATATTAAAAATTTTATTTAAAAATTACTTAAAGTCAAACAAATTTCTATTTTTTAAAATATTTGTTGTTAAAAACAAGCACGTGAAAAAAAATTTTTCATTTAAATGCCGTATCTTAAAAGATATTGAAAGATATTAATTTAGTAAAAATTTTTTATACTTTTGTTTCCGATTGTACCTACAATTCATCCTTAAAAAAATTGATTAAATAACTGATGAGGGTATATTAATAACGCTTGCTCACCTGTTTATACCTGGCAACCTCATAGTTGTACCATAGGAAAAGTAGGCAACCTATATTTTTCCAATTCCTTGAGTCATATTCTCTCGGCTAATGCTCGATTTTTATGAATAACATATCGGGGAAATTGATCCAAAAAAGTTAATTATAATTTATATTATTTAACAGCATCGGTACGCGATTTAGCTAGGCAACCCATTTGCAATTTATCAATTAATTTATTATCTATCATATAATCTTTGTCATCAACAAATAACAGATGAGGGTATATATTTCTAATACCGGATCTTAGACTATAGGGTAATTTTTTGCCAAACGACACTGTTTAATGTATAGTATTACCTGTTAAAATTAATACCCCAAGATCCAAAACACCCTGTATACTATCTATCATTTTCTTTCATGCTATATATGGCATATGTAGATCTTTGTTTTTAAGGCGGTGCAGCAGTTGAAACTAAAAATTTGATAAGACAACGCGCACCTGTCTCTTTCTTATCAGTTATAAACTATATTTCTCTATCGTTATTAATTGAAGTCAAAAAACAAGGTTTGTAAAAGAAAGAGACAAATAGTGCTGTCAGAGTACGCTCCTGACACTAGTAACTGGAAGTTGCTTTTAGATAATAATCGTTTTTCACGTTGGTTGTAGATGAGGCCTAGAATTTTGCCATCTCTTGTTCAGGATGTCACGTTAAAATTGACGTGTATGGTCATCAAAAAGAGTAAAAGTTTTATGTTATGTGCATGATTCTTTTCTATAAATCTAATAATCCCACTAAAATAACATGTAAGATAATGAAAAGAATTTTTGTAAGTTATAAATTTTTAATTTTTTTCCTTATTTATCATTAAACGATGCCTAAAGATTGTTGCATATCTTACTGGTTCTCAAACCCAGTAGAGTTAATGCTTGCATATTTTCAGTTTTTATAAGTAACACCTAAGGCAGATAATTTAAAAAGAAGAATTCTTCAAAACGATCATAATATTACTGAAATTTGCCTTAAATTGGTTTAAAGAAAAGTTTACAATTAGAGATCAACAAGTTGCAAGCCCGGATGATATTCAGTTTGTTTTAATTACTGTCTTTCTTGTATTCTGTTCTGTTATTAAGATAATTATTGTATAAGTAGTAAATTAATGGTGACAGAAACCAAAATTATCTTGAAAAAAGACACCTAACATCTTAACTTCTCTTTATTTGTTCTTTTCAGATATTTGATTTGAATTTTACACTAAAACTTGAAATATATTCCACATGATACTTTCCAGAAAGTGGTTACAACTATTGTATCAGGTCATTTAATGAATAATTCCTCAAAAATGAAAATTAACAGTACGATAAACGGTTATTTCTGCTGGATAATATGCAAGTTAGACACTTATTAAGGTGTAAATGCAACTAGACAGCTTCCAACTTATCAAAAGAACGATTAGAGTTTTGATTTTGAACTTATTTAAAATTTGTAGTATGAGATGATTGTTTTTTACACTTATTAGTGTAATGTGTCGAGGTCTTAACAGAAAGGACGCTTTAGAAGATTGTTGATTTGTATGTTTGTAATTTAAAGTTTTCTTTTCTTGAGCAGCTATTTAAAATGCCTCATTGAATTGTTTGTAATCATTAAAAGGTATTGATTTTAAATGGAAGGATTTATTCTTATAAGATTAATAATTAAAAAATTGGAAGGTGATTACTGTGTTATTTTTCAAAGTGGAAGATTTAATTAGTAACAAATTATGGTAACTTTCCTACATGAGACCTACATAATTTAAAATATGGAAGAATTTGTTGGTTTAAATCCTTTAATATTTTGTATCAATAAAATATTATTATTATTAAAAATTAAACTAGTATCAGATAATTTTGTAACATTTATTAATACGAGGGCTGTTTGACGGAAGCGTGACTTTCCGCTAGATGGCGCTGATATCGGTAAATCGAAAACATTAGCATATACGTCAGTCTTTTAGAGGCTTAACCTCCAAATTTCATGTCAATCTGTGAAATAGTATACATTTGGCAGTCATAGAAATCAATCAAGTTTGTGCTATTTTGTAAATATGGAAAAACGTGAATTTCGTGTTTTAATTAAACATTATTTTTTACGTGGAAAAACAGTGAAAGAAACTGAGGAGAAATTACGGAAATATTACGGTGAATCTGCTCCATCGCATGAAATGGTTTCCAAGTGGTTTAATTCATTTAAAACTGGCCGTATGAGCACTGACGATGGTGAACGCCCCGGGCCCTTACAAACGGTCACTACTAAGGAAATCGTTGACAAAATCCATAATATGGTAATGGCTGATCGACGTTTGAAAGTGCGCGAGATAGTTGATGCTGTTGGCATCTCAATCGAACGGGTGCATAATATTTTACACGAACATTTGTATATTAAAAAGGTATCGGCAAGATGGGTGCCGCGATTACTCACAGTGGACCAAATGAGAATTCGTGTTCAACCTTCAAATCAATGTTTGGTCATGTTACAACGTAATCCAGTTGAGTTTTTTCGCCGATATGTGACTGTTGACGAAACCTGGATCCACCACCATACCCCTGAGACAAAGGAACAGTGAAACAATGGATATCACCAGACGAACGTGCACCAAAGAAGACTAAAATTGGTCACTCGGCTAATAAGGTCATGGCGACTATTTTTTGGGATTCTAAAGGCATAATCCATATTGACTATTTGGAAAGGGGTAAAACAATAACTGGCCAATATTATGCTGATTTATTTACCCGTTTTGATGTTATCTTAAAGAAAAAACGCCCACATTTGGCACGTAAGAAAGTGCTCTTTCATTACGACAACGCCCCATCTCATTCATCTGCAATTGCAACCGCTAAATTGGTACAATTACGCTACGAACTGCTTCCCCATCCACCATACTCACCGGATCTGGCCCCAAGAGACTTTTTTTATTTCCGAATTTGAAAAAATCTCTCGCAGGAAAAAAATTCGCATCAAATGAAGAGGTTATTGCTGCAACGCAGGCCTATTTTGACGAGTTGCCAAAAGAACATTTCTCAGAAGGCTTAAAGAAATTGGAAAGTCGTTGGACTAAGTGTGTAGCACTTGAAGGGAACTATGTTGAAAAATAATAAAAAAAATCTAGGCTAAACCTGTTCTTTATTGAAATGTCACACTTCCGTCAAACAGCCCTCGTACATTATAATTTAGATTGGTTTAAATACACACCTATAAGGATAATAATAGTATTTTATAAAGGATCCAGCTGAAGGATCAGCAATGATGTGTTAATCTCAAATATTTATTATTCCAACCTATTCTTCCGCTACAACCTCTTATTGTTTATTCAATGATATTGGAAAAATGAACTAACCCATGAAATACAAATTCTTATTTTACTTTTCTCCATAAAACATTTCATTCCAAAAAAAATATACTCCTAAACAACAATCATGTTTTGACATTGGCAACTAACTTCCCAAGCTCACTTTTTTTTAACATTGACAACTAATTTTCTAACCTCACTTTCTTCGGCAGCTAAATAAATTTGGAAATTAATAGATTAAATAAAATCAAAAATAAATTAATTTACTAAATTCTAACAACAGGCACATTACAATAATTTTCACACTTTCGTTTTTGAGTCAAGTTTAATTTCTTTTTGCAGAATCTTCAAATATTGAACGAAACTCAGTTTGTGGAAACTTTGCTTTGATCAGATTTTTTCAATTTACTACATTTGTTCTGAAAAAATTTAACAGATATTGTGAGATAATAAACACAAAGAAAGAATTCAAACGATTTATTATTATAATATTAAAAACTCGATACATAATCCAAAATGGAATACACAACTTTTGCAATTTACATTTACATAAGGCAGTCTTAAAGATGAACTATATATCTAGTATTCTAAGTAGACATATTATTATTATAAAAAATTGTTAAAATCTATTAAATGCTAGTAAAAAAGAATCTTACACTACTAAAAGACCATTTTAGTCTGTGAGTAAGGAAATTGATTGCAATTTAAAAAAAAATCTAAATCAGTCCAATAAACAGTAATAATTATCAAACACAGGAACTAAGAAAAACTTTGTACATATTCGTAAAGAAACATTTTGTTAACTGGCTGCAAAACATCCGTCAGTCAACATCTCGTACATTGATTTCCACAATCTTCCAAAATAACAATTAAAATAGGAAGCATCTAATTATTGTAATCCTCTAATTCGAATGGCTGTATTTCCATACATTGATTCACCGGATGTGTTGTTGCTACCAAAAACTTCTTGTGAAGCATAAGTTATGTAGAGAAATCCATCAGGACAAGCATGTTCACTGTACACTTCTGCTAGTGTTAGCGACAGGCTGACCATGGATCTATTATTAACCAATAGATATAGCGCTTGTGAAGAGTTAATGTGCATACGATTTCTGTAAATGAAAATAATTGATATTTTTAATATGTTATCTTGGCTGTGCTTAATTTATATTTTATTTACGACTTGTTTGTATGCTATTATATTATTCATTGCAGAAATGTTGATAATATAATGTTAATAATAGTTTAGAACTGACCTGATTATTGTGAGGAATTGGGACATTGTTATTTCTTGTGGAACTAAAAATTTTGATTTATCCAATTGCGGTAAATGGCTCTCCTTTGAGAATCTTTGAACTATTATCTAAAAGAAAAAAATGATGATGAATTATAATTTATAAGATTCGTTTAGTAAATCAGTGATGTACCGGTATTTTAGTAGGAAATCTATTTCTTATCGCCATAACTTCCTCCTTTCGAATTTCTGTAAAAAAGATAAGGGAACATTATTATCGAATAATCTCTTCAGAAATTTTTAAGTAAACATTGTGATGTTTATAAATATCTGATTAATTATGCCATGTAATTAGTGCAATTAATATTAAGACTTCATGCTAGATTTGTTCGCAACATGATGGTAAGGTTATCAATGTCAGGCGCCACCTATAGGGCTCATTCAAAATTAAAATGAATCAGAACTTTTCTTATCTTTATTTTTGTTATTTTTTATTTATTATTTTTTAATTTTAATAGTTTTTATCGAAAGGTGGAAAAGGGTATCATAAAAAATAAAGTCACATGTTTTTAAAATTGGAACTTTATCTTAATTAAGGTTATTAAAAGGGCAGATGCACTTTTTAACAGTTTTGTTATGTTGTGCTATATCATTATATTGGTTTGAATAATTATAATGAGAGAGAGTTATTCAATTTTTAATGGAAAATTTCCTAACTTGTGACTGTTGAAATTATGACTAAAACGATTGGTTGTGGAATTGAGAACATTTTTAAAAAATGTATTCAAATTTGAACCTTGCCCTTATAATTAAATAATAAAAGAATAAAAAAAATGAAGATTGAGAAAAATGGAATGTATCAACTTTCATATTGATTATGGTGTCGAGGTTGAAATGATAATTATGAAATATCTAAAACAGAAGAATTTGCTAATTAGTACTAAATCCGTTTATTTTTTAGAAGAGATAAAATGAGAACTTAAGTTATAATTTGCGTTTTTGTGAATGTTAGACTGTGAATTGTTCTTCATTGCATTAACTCAATTTGTAATTGAACAATTCAGAGATGTATTAATCAAAATTGATGCCCAACGATTTAATCTTTAAATTACTAATTAATTTATCTTTAGAATTTCGCGTGTGTTATTACGAATAAAACAAATTGAGAACTTACCAATTGTTTTTCCTTTTCCTTTATTATTTGAATTAATGTCCTTCTTGGACTTTCTAAGATCCACATTTAATTTTTCTAACATGGTGGTCTTAAGTTTGCACAATTGTTTATTTTGATTACAGTCGCAGATAATCGCAGTTTTGGAAAACATAAATTTCAAGGGAATAGTTTTTTAAAATAAAAACGAATAATCAATCGCCCGCTGTTTTATACTTTAACTCGCTACACACAAAACAACTTGTACTTTTTAATACTTCTTTGAAAAAATGCTCTTAAAAATTTTAATACTTTTAAACGGCCATCTTCGTTATGGATAAAAGTCCTTGCAGAAATCACTTCTCAATTCTGATTAAAATCCGTCCACTTCCGTAAACTAGCTCGTATTTTATCAAAGATCAAAAACTGAAGGCTAAAATCAAATTTTTCCTTCTTAATCACTTCTTAAATTTACTCGTTCACCATAACCGAACGGGAATTTGCACGTATTTATTTATTGTTTCCTTTCAAGTTCTATTTATTCTGTATTAAACGACAAATAAATCACAATGAAATATTGTAAATATTTAAACAAAGCTTGTAAATAACTAACAAATATTGCACACCGCAGGAGTTTTCGTGGTATCGTGTTAACGAAAGATTTTGAATGGTTCGATCGCGGCGGTATTATTCCGCTCCAACTCCCGGCAAAACTCTGTCAACAATAAGTCACTTTTCTTATTAAGAATTGTTGTTATTGATGTCCTCTCTGTTTATGTGATAAATAGTTGTGGAGTATCAGGGTCGGACTTGGGTCTCTTGATAATGTTTTTAATAAAATTCTTTTGATTTCACTTTCTTTGTTTATGTTTAACTTATTTCCAAAATCAATCGTTTTAAGTATCCAAAGGACGCTTTTACTAAAATTTTTTGTAGACTTCCATGATGTTTCTCAAGGTAAATCCTAGAATGACAATTCGTCGTTTTCATTGCATTCATAAGATTTTTAGAAATCGCGCAACGAAATTACAAAATTCCGGTTTATGTTAGTCAGCTTGTCAACATTTACATTGGCCTAGATCTATCTTAAATCTTCTTGACATGGGATGTTCATCTGTTCCATTTTTTTTAATTCGATAGCAAATAGTGTCAATTTGTTTGTTTCCCATTTAAACATGTATTTATTAACATCGCCTACTGTTTCTTTCTGATGCTCCCATATTTTTATGTCTAGCATTCATCTGTTTTCGCTATCGCTTAGAATCTTCATATTAGTGTCTAGTGTTTTGATAAAACCACAGCAACCTATATTATATGCCCAAAGTGCTATATTCTATCGACGTTCATAGACCAAAAGTAACGGAGTGCAGGTCTGTGGGAAAGAGATGAACACTTCAGGTGGATTTGGGAAAACGGTTGCATATGACGTTATATACAGATTTAGTTCAACGATATCCCACGAGGGGCAGTACTGTTTTCTCTGTATATGTTTTATACAATGTTAACAGACCCGACAGAAAGTCTTGCATGTAAGGTTCTATTTCTGACAATTGCATAGAGTTAATGCTTGTGACCAGGAGCAGCAGCATGCTGCGATGCTATCAATGAAAGCACTCCTGAATGGTTGACATTTGAACAATTGTCACATGTCAACCAATCAGGAGTTTTTGCGCAATAGCGTGCTACCTGCTTCTGGTCACAAGCATTAATGCTTCATTTTCGTACAGAACCGGGCCGAAAACTTCTTCGCATTGACTCAGGCACGTTTCTTTCATTCTGAACCAAAGCGGATGATATACGTACTATCGGACCAAGAGCTTTTTCGTACTGGCTCAGACGATCTCAGTGTTCGTACTAAACCATAGCTCCTAATTTTCGTATTGCACCGAATCTAACCGAGTCAAGCCGAATAGAGCTGAATCGAACTGAGCCAAGGCAACAGTTGTGTCCTAGATGAATTCATAAAAGTGGGCGTTAGTTCAAAAAAGTCTAGAATTCTAACGTCGCGTCGGTTCTAGGGAATACTTATTAAACCGAGTGTAAAATATGTATGAAAACTTCACGGCCCTTCGAATATATGGGCTATTTTGATCTCTTAAGCCTCTCCAGCCGTCGGAGTGTTCGGACTTCTCGACTCCTTGGGCCTTTCGGACCTCACGTGCTATTTGGGCTCCTTACGCTGTTTGGCCCTGTCGGACCGATCAAGAAGTTATCGGGATTTTTCAGGCCGCATCAAGTTTGTCTCCAGTCAGACCGGGCCTGAAGATTTCGCTCCGCGCAAGATGCAAAATGAAAATTGAAGTTGTAAGTACTGCAGTGTTGCCGGGTGTGGAAATCTTTCCCTAAATTGGGGATTTTTTAACTTGGTGGAAAAATTAGTGAGGATTTATTTGGGATAAATTGAAAAACTTGAGTATATTTGCAACTTAGTCGTTTTTTAATAGAAAAATATTTTTTCGAGTTTCCGTTATTGTTTCTGTTGTTGGAAGTTTTAGGGTAAGTACAAGATTTTACATACAGTAAACAAGTTTTTTTGAGAAATTGATACAAAAAATTTTCCATTTGTTGCATGCTTTCCTGGACACATATTGAATATTGGTGTGCTGTGAAAGGTAGATTTTCCTATTAGCAGCCATTTGTGATCGAAAAGATTAAGGTTAGATTCACGTAGGCAATGTTATTTTTATTATTTTATGACAATTTACGTTGAAAATCGGGAAATTGTTAAAAATTGATTGCCGTAACGGTAGTTTTGAACACGTCTTGAAGGTGTATATTTCTCGCTATTAGTCGGCATTTGTGATTGAAACGTATTGGATGACCTACCTTTCACAATATGCTATTATTTACTGACCTTGAAGGAAAACTTCATCGTCCTGAGGATTATCGCACAGTTGCCATAACAGTGAAACATATCGTTAGATACAATAACAAATATTATAAATCTTCAGATTTGGAAATTTATGCCAGCTCTGGCGACGTTGGTTACTGCTATAATCGCTATTTTGATAAATTTTGACGAAGCTTAACGCTATCTGTCGGTTGATCATTTTCACCTGCAGCATAAAAGATTACTCGTGTTCACTAGCAAGCAACAAGTTATCGCATTGGAGACATAAAATTGCTGGATGGTTGGCAGCAGTCGTTTGCAAGCAAGTAGGTACTGGCAGCGGCTAATCACCAGTGCTGGTAGCGCATCAGCGGGATTACAGCTTGTGAACACAAGCATTATTTCAAGAATTTTTGAAGTTGAGGATTTTCGTACCGTTATTGGCGACATTTTTGTTAGACGGGCGGGGAGAAATTTTTTTACACTTGGCAACACTGGAGTAGTGGCACCTTTTTTGTTCCATCTAAAGCTCTGCCTAGTTATTTATTATTTCTCACTTTATTTGCGAAATCCACTTACTTTTTTATGCATCACAGCTTATGGAAGCTCTGAATTACTTAACTATAGGTAAGTCAACCTTTGACTAAAGAGTTTGGATAATAAACTTGGATTTACTGACGATTTTAGACTGTTTTACTTTTCAAATATGTAATTATGGACAGCATGGCAAGCTACTGATGTCGCCCTGATACCTTGCACCTTTGCACAAGACGGCTCCGTGTACAAACTTAAGTAACTTAGCAATAAAGTATCATAGTTTACCCTTATTAAAAAACAGCTAAAGAACATCGTATACACAAATGATGTTTTACACAAAACAGTTGCAAAAAAATATCCACGAGTGGGCGAAAGCATCGCATTTGACAGGGGCTTATCAAATTTGCGAATGTTAATAATTTAGTAAATTAAGATATTTCTAATGAAAATTAACATGTTGTTACTTATTAAATTGAGATCATTGAGATATTAATGATATTAATGAAATTACTTACATGTTTTAAAAGATGACTTTAGCTGTTTTAAATGACGTTACCAAGGCATCCCGTACTCAAACCAAAACCGCCAAGTTGTTTAATCTACTTTACCAACTGGTATTTTGAGTCGCCATAATGCAAGATTTTAAATTTTTGAGAAATACAAAGTTAAATGTTTTCTTTATTATCGGCCACTTCTGCTTTTTACAGTTAAAATTAAATCTATAAAGTATGTTCTTGTAAGAGAATATTTAAATTAATCTTTATCTACTCCGCAAGTATTTAAATTTATCAAAATGAATTTTTTGTTTATAACAGTGTTGCCACTCCAGAGACTATGCAAATCTAGAAATTCGTTTGTAAAAAAGAGACCTTAATAAATAAAAAAAGAGACTAGCTTGTGAAATTTATTATACGAAAAACATTGCACAAAAATACATACTAAAATATGGCACAAAATAACATGTAGACATTTATCAGTACAGAAGGTAACAATAATATTTTAAATACAGAAAATAAGACAATATCTGTTATCAATTTATAAAGCAGTAGGGTGGGCCATGGTTTATTTTTGTTAAGTTGACAGCACAACAAAGGAAATTATTTCTTGATGAATGACAAAATTGAAAATCTTGTCTTTGTAGGCTGTTCATATCTCATGTTGCCAGTTTTTTCTTTCTAATTTTAAGATGTTAATAAAAAAATGTAATTTTGCATCAGTAACATGGTTACAAACATGCATAACTGCCATTTATTGTCAAGCTATTAAAATCATAGAAAGGCATTGAAATTATTCTATCCTATTAAATTCTAATAAAGTAATTTTAGATAACGCAGATTTGGCAGCCTAGCCAATGCTATATGTTAAAAAAGATAGAACCTAAAATTCACTTTTTACTTAACCTCTACCAATTTTTTTAAGTGTGAAATATGTTTTATAATTCGAAGCGGATAATACTTGTCCATCATTAAGGAACTCCAAAGGTTCCTTTCAGAGACATGAGCCCCTTTGGATTTTTAAAACAGGCAACACTGTAGACTATTAGTACCAGAGCCTCTGACAGAAAAAGAAGACCTGAATCCTAACTTTCTGGCGTTGTTACACATCGACGCAGAAATACAAGTACTTTGGTGAAAACGCCAGAACGCTAGTGCGGTTCCATGTAAAACACGAAAAACCGTAAACGGAAAATGTCGCTTATCGTATCCAATCCTAACCACTTGAAATTTGCCTCATTTTATCAGTCTTTTTATCCTAATTTCTAAAATTAAAACGCCAGAAAGACCAGTGTGGTTTTCGTTTTTTTTTAATAACATTTTATGTGAACAAGTTCACTTTTTTTCAGATTTTTAAAAAATCGTAAAAATATGATTAAAATGCATATCAAGACTTGAAAATTTGTTTGCGTATTATTAACAGTTGATATAATACGAATTTCGGAACGCCAGACAGGTATGCCCCTCCCTATTGTATGTGGCATTGAGGGAGGAGATATCTTGACAAAAACCTTGAAACGGCCGTGAAATTATGTTTCGTAAGAAGACTGTTATGAAATTCAATTCAGGAGCGAATTTAGTATATCCAAGTGCATCAGATAAAATAAAAAAATTCTTCAATGTTTGTTGACTATTTTTCCTATTTAAAAATGAATAAAAAAATAGTTTATCAGTAAAATGGCGAATGGTCTCTATAGAGCTGTGACCAGTACTCAGTAAAAGTACTGGGAGTAACCAGTATCCAGTATCAAACCATGAATCTTTTACTTACAGTACTAAGAACCAGTACTTTTCAATAGTACTTGGAATATTCAGTAAAGTACTGGAAATCAAAACTTTGCAGTATCAGTATTAAGTAAATACTCTTTAGATATTTCCAGTACTTCTGAGTACTTAAGATTACTTTTAAGTACTGACAGTAGTTTCAAGCACTGGCAGTAGTTTATCAAGTACTGCAAGTACTTTCTTAAAAGGCAGAGTACCAGTATTAAGTAAATACTCCTTGAATAATTTCCAGTATTGCAGTACTGCAAAGTAAGTATCTTTACTATTTGATTTTATACGAGAATGTTACCGAATAGAATCTTTAGACTTTCTTTTTACTTTTTGAGTGACAATCAAGGTGCATATTGATGAAGCTTGCTCTGTCAATGTGTCTTATTAGTCAATTTACTAAAAAAGAATTTTAACATAATAATGGTATTAAACAGAAACTTATAAAATAAATTGTTTTAATTATGTTTTATATAATTTGTCATATGTTCTGTTCTTTCAAATTATCAATAATAATTATCGATATATAAAACTACAAAAGCTATATGTACATATACTTTAATAACAATTTGTATCACAATTTAAGTTTCCAAAACAAAGTAAATTAGGAAATAAAACTAAGAAATATATACAAAAAGGCTAAGCTAACTCAAAAGTATAACCCTTGTTGATATGTATAACTAACAAGGATATTCTTTGAAGCATATAATATATAAGGATATTATTTACTAGGTATATAAAAGACTTGTATTGCTTTTCAGTAACACCAATGTCTCAAAATTGGTGTCACTGAGTGCGTGACGTCTTGGGGCGTTGACAATTTGTACAAATGAAAATAGTCGCTCTACAGGGGCAGAAGATGCTAAAATACAGTTGTATTTTATGAATAATTTCTTTATAACCTCATAATCGTTCAATATTGCCAAGTTTGTTCTTTTATCATTTAACTACTTCAACAATTCAAATTAGAACTGAGTTTGGAATATTTCATTTGACGGCAGCACTGCCGGCGTAAAAACTTCATTGTCGTCTTTAAAATCAAAAAACGTATCTTCAACATTTTCACTAACAACCAGCTCAGAATCTCCTAACTCTTTAAAGTCCAAAGCGGCATCGAGTACCCAAGACTGAATATCTTTTGCAGATATTTGAACATCTGTATCTCTAAAGACGTTATACCACCTCATCTTAAATCTGGGGTTTGTCACTGCAGCTATAACAGCTCTCTTAGATTGCAACTTAAAGATTTCTTTGAATCGTCTTTGTATGGATTCTAAGACGTAATCTAGAGACTTACACAATTGTTTAATGTCTCCCGCCAGTTTTATTTTTTCAAGTTTTGTATACATAGATACAATGCTTGGAAGAAGGTACCCATAATAAGTATTTTCATCGCCTTGGAGAAAATCAAGTGTTTCCAGTAGAGAGATTATTTTATACAAAGTTCCCATTGAGAATTATTTACAGGCTTTTGCAAAATCAATAAGCTTAGGTAAATTGTTTCGTAATCATCTCAATTGTTAGAAAAATTTTAGAGATTAAACATTTTTTATAATTAGAGATTGGATTTTGAAGCAAAAAAGGTAAAAAAAGACCAGTGAAAGATCTAAGAAGAACATAAACAAAAAAGAGCAATAAGAAATTTAAAAATGAGCTAGAAGCGTTTTAAGAAAATATAATAAAAATATAATAGAAAAAAATGTATAAAGGAAGAAATAACATGCCAAAAATAAGTAATAGTATTAACAAGAACAACAAAACTCAGTATTAAGGTTTTACTGTTTAAGATTCCTTGTTTTATAAAAGCACCATAAATTTTTCACTTGTAATCGTAATATTCCATCTTTTTGAATAGCCTGCCTGGCAATAGCTTAATCTTCTTATCTTAGAATTTTAACCATCAATGTGCATCATCCCCTTTATATGAATCTTCCATAAATTTTGTGCCATAAAGGGCATATAAAATCTATGTGCATTGGTTCTTGTAACCCATTTGCACTTACAGCTCAACAAAGCATTTGGAGTTTTAAATTAAAATTCTAAGAAGGACGGCATAGAATAGAAGTAAACTATAAATGAACCTGTTGAAGACATTGAAAATTTCTAGGTTTACTTAAATGTGTTTGTAAAGTCTAATTTAAGAAAAACAAAGAATGAAATGCTATTAAATTAAACATTTTAGGTAGAAACTTTTAACTTTCTTGTTTGTAGTACCGCAAGAGCAACAAAAACACAAGTCAAAGGTACCCTTGGAATTTTAAAGTTTTTTTCTTAGATTAATCCTAAATTTGAAATGTGAAATGTCTTTGTTTTTTGTTTTACTTTTTAATTATGTATGTATACAAAACTATCAAAGACAGCAAATTCAGAATTCATAGGTATTATTTGTTTTCTTAAAAAGCATACTGACATTTTAAATTTTACACTTAAAAAATAATTGGGAAGATATAAGAAACAAACAAAAAAGATGATCAAAATAAGGAAAAAAATTGTAGGAGCAAAAAGGGCGAAAAATAGCAAACTAAGATTTTGCTTTGTACTGTGCTAATCATGTAACAACCAGGTTTCACAGGTTAATGCGATGATAGTTATGAAAATAAAGTGTCTCTCTTTTCCTCCCTAAATGCTAAATAAGTAGCACCTGGATTATTTCTATATAAAAAGTAATACTGGAAGTGCTTTAGTAAACTACTTAGAGTATTTATAATTTTACTGTACTTTTCACTACTGGAAGTACTTAGACACAATACTGGGAGTAGTTTATATTTTTACAGTACTTGTACTGGAAGTGCTTCGGTAAACTACTTGGAGTGTTTATAATTTTACAGTACTTTTCACTACTGGGAGTACTTGGACACAATACTGGGAGTAGTTTATATTTTTACAGTACTTTTTTAAGTAACAAGTAGTACTTGTTAAAAATTCTAAAAGAAAAGTACCAGTACAGCGATATTAAAAGTACTGAAAGTAAACTACTTAAAGTACTTATACTACTGATTACTATATTTGCAGTACATTTTTGTACTGAGTACCTCAACTCTGGGTCTCTACAACTAGCCCAAACTTGGGTTAATTGGGAGGGCCCCCAAAGCTGACGGTCCGCCCCTGCAACGATAGATAAATTAGAAAACATAAAGTAACATTTTAATATTACAACTTGAAGTGTTATAACAATAGTTACTAAATAACAGTTATTAGAAAAATACGTTAAGGGATTAAATTAAATGTTCTACTTAACCGCCATCGTTAGCTATGCATTTTGTGGCACATTCTGTGACGTTATTCTATTGCGCAGATTGCCTACATTGTCAACTGGAGTTTGATATACGTGTGCTTTTATAAAACCTCATAAATAGAAATCTAGCGGAGTCGGGTGTGGTGAACGAGGTGGCCATGCTACAGAACCAATCCATCTCCCCGTAAATTGATTATATGTCCAACGTCTTCCTTCAATTTTCCAATGAGCCGGGGCGCCATCTTGTTGAAATCACATTCCTCTTCTTATGGCCAAGTGAAGATCTATCAAGATGTCTAGCAAAGCGTCTTTTAAAAATCGCAAGTAATTGCCTGTATTTAGACGGTCTGGCAAAAACACCGGTCCAAATACTTGAGTATTCAGGATTCCTGCCCACACGTTGACACTGAAACGGCATTGATGACACGTTGCCTTCTAGCGTGTGGGTTCTTGCGGGTCCATTGATGGTTATTACTTGACAAAATATGTAAATTTCTCATAACTTAACTGACTTTGTATCTCTTCAAGCTTGCAAGATTCCTATTGATATTTTCTATGTGCTGAAAGCTGAGAAAATTGCAATTTCCATTTAAAAGATTCAAATGATTATTCCTACTACAAAACAATTGAAAACTAAATAAAGATTTAATTTAATAATTCAGATATTAGTTCATTCAATAAGAAACACACGAGAACTCTTTTTGTTCCTAATTTTGTATCACAAGATTTTCATTACAGCAATAAACCCGACTTGAAAAAGATAGATCACTAATTAATTGGATTTTTAATTGCACAACATAAACCATTGCATTACATTAAAATCTATTAATGTTTAGGTCAGCTTGAATTGCTTGATTAAATATGATTTCAGTATCTTACGCACTAAGTCTTTAAAATATACAAATTGTGAATCGCATATCAGTTAAAGAGTAATTAGTTATGTTATACATTTTTAATTGTTGCAATTAAGCCATATCAAGAATATTTCAAAATTGTTATTACAAAAAAAAATATTTTCTTTTCTCTAAGGTTCCATTTGTGATAACCCTTTAATAAACTAATTGAGGTATTGATGTTTTTAGAATAATTTTGGGTCAAGTCTAATATTTAATATGTTAAAGTAAACATGGAAATTAACCGATCTGATAAATAAGATTAAAATTGAATTCGGCCCTGTGCAGTTGTTACTAACTGGACCCCACTGAATGTGTAATTATATATAATATGCATATCAACTATTGAGTTGTCCTCCTCTTAAGCAATACCAGTTCATTGATGCTTTCAAACGTAAAGACAAATTAATATCGAACAAGATTTTTAATGTATTTTATATATATTATAATTTACATAAGATTCTGCAATTGACGTACTTTGACTCTGTTTTAATTGGTTTATTTTTTCTTTGTTTAAATAGATATGTTTAAATTAATCCATATCGCCTTAATGAAGAGTTGTTTTTGAATTTAAAGCAAAAAAAAAAGGTTCTGTTTGTTAAGTACCAGTTTAATGTATAATTATAGTATTTATGTTTAAAATATCTCTTTTATGCATTTTCACAAAGATTTGTACGTCAGTAGGTATATTTATCTTTGTAAATGTTTGTCTTTTGCTTTATCATTTATCTTTTACATCTTAGTTAGTGAAGGTTAAATCTTCATTAAGGCCACTAAATTATAACTTTTCTTCATTATCTTTATAAACAATTTGAATAATTATCTAAATACTGATATAAACACATAATATTTGAATATTGGTGCAATTCTTCTAGTATTAAGACCTTTTTGATCTCTTGTACTTTTACAATAACTTGTAGCAATGTAACATATCTGAATTTTAAATGCTATGATAAAATTCAGACGTTTCGGTTGACCAATTCTCTATCTTGAAAGTACCAGTAAATCTCTTTAATTAAGTTTTTTTTTGTTATGAATTCTTAATTTTTATATCATCGGACTGTCAAAAAAAAGTAAGAAAAAATGTTTAAACAATGATTATTAGTTTGCTAATATCTCCTTTATCGAAATTATTATCAACTCATAAAGTTCATTGGCACTAATTAATATTATTATCATTAATATTACTGATGTTTATTCATATTAATATTCTTTTTTCCTTCTAATTTATTGTTTGTTTTATTATTGTGTTTGTATTTTGAAAAGCTGTTTTATTTGTTCCTCTCTTAATTTGTTTACCATTTAATAAAGAAATTGACCAGCTTGCGTTTAACTGTCACTATCACTTCCTTTTTATTGAATATCCATTTAAAATTTCTGCATCATAAAACAGTAATTAAATTTCAATTACATATTAATTACCATTTTAAATTGTGTAAAAGTAAGACGAGAAGTTTATTTTATCTTATCTGGTTTGAAAAATGTTATTCTTTAAATATCCTCCTTTGATAAAACCTAGTCATACATAATTTTTTCAGTATTTTTCCCTAATCTCTGTTAATTTTAGAACAAATATAATACGTTCTTGTGGTCACGTTTTATCATTTATTCATTATACATGGATGTTGTCAACTGGTCTAGAATTAGTCAAAGAAGGTAAGATTTTATTATGCAACAGGAAAAATTGAAGCGTATGCTGTTTTCTGCACGTATCTACTGAATACAGGTTTTTCTGACATCATTGTTGCATTGTTGACTCATTCTTTGATTGTATGAAAATATCATTTTACTTAAGAACAGTTGATTAATGAAAAACTAATTGTACACTTAACAGATGTATGAAAACGTTATTAATCTGCAAAAAATCTATTTACAATTAATGGTTCTAATCGATGGGACAGTCGTTGCTAGATTTCCTTGAATTGATGAAAATCATCTACATCATTATAAAAGAGTTACTTTTCTTGTTATACTCCTTATAAAAACCTTAAAAGAGTTTTTATATAAAATACTTTGTTTTCAGCATCTTGGGAATAGTTTGAGATATGTAGCTATGATTTTGTGTGTTTAGAACTACAGAGTGCCTACAGTTTTACAAACCTTTACATTTTAAATACTGAAAAACAAGATATCCTAACATTGAATGATGAAAATGCAAGGTTTCTCAAAATTTGTTTTACTTGAAAATGATGCATTACAAAATTGCAAAACAAATTTTTTTACTACGTTTTTGTACTACCTGTACTTCACATCTTTTAATCTCCTTGAAAAACTTTAAGAAATGAGGATCAAGCATGATTTGTGTTGTGCATTTTTATTCACAGGCTAAGAGTCGCGACGTAAGTTGTTTAACAAATTTTTTTTAATGTCTCTCAATTCGTATTTCCGCATAATTCTTCTACCGAAATAATTATGCTTTATTTAGAATTATTAAAATTAAATTGTTTAAGGTTAGGTTTTTGAGACGCGAGTGTCATTATCTGACATCTGAAAACTAACCTCATTGTCAAATAACAAGCATGTAATTCAACCAATCAGCGCGTCTCGATGTTGAAACCGTCAGGTTGAAATTGTTTTTTGGTGTGACGTCATCAAAAGAGTGTAAAAGTTTTACATTACCAGGCTTTAATTTTTTTCATTTTTGTGAGGTAATTTTGTTAGTTAGACTTGTTATTGTGCTTGTAATTTGTTAAGAATGTTTTATTGCATTTCTTAATATAATTGGTTAAGTGTTTTCTCCATTGTGATCAGTGATAAGACTTTTTTTTATAAATTGAGGTTATGTTACTCAATCAGGTTTCTTTTAAATTTTTATATTAATTAGGGTATAAATCTTATAATTCCATTAAAATAATATGTAAAATTATAAAAATAATTTTTGTAAGTTATAAATTCTTATTTTCTTTTCCTCATTTATTTTTAAACGATGCCCAAAAATTATTGCTCCTCAAATCCAGTAGAATTAATGCTTGCATTTTCTCCAACTATTATAAGTAATACCTAAGGAAACTGCTTTAAAAAGAAGAACTTTTCAAGATCACTTTACAATTGAAGCGGTTATTGTTAAAAGGGGGTATGTGCAAAATTTCAAATTGCTGTAAAAAATTGTAAATTCTTTTCTTTTTTAACATCAATTTGTAGAAAACTGTCATCACTAAAGTCATAAAAAATTTCTTTTCCTTTTTGTTAGGCAGTTTTTTAACTTTACCAACAATTTGATTTTTCTTACATATCCCCTTTTAACAATGACCGCTTCAATTAGAGATTATCAACTTACAAATCTAGATCGTATTTTGTTTGTCTTAATTACCATTTCTTGTATATCTTACTCTTTTATTAAGACAATTACTGCATAGGCAAGAATTAATGCTGACAAGAGTCAAAATTATTTTGAAAAAAGACGCTTAACCCCTCCTTATTGGTTTTTTCAGATATTTTAATTTTACACTAAAACTTGAAAATATTCTGCATGATGGTCTTACCAGAAACATAAATTAGATAAAACACAACCAACACAAGTGGTTGCAACTGCTATGTTAGTTTATTTTAATGAATAATTCCTCAAAAATGAAAATTAACAGTACGATTAACAATACATATTGAGCCTCTTTTCTCGACTCTATTGAATAAGCTATGGGCTATGCGCCTCCACCAGATCATTTGGAACCGCATAATCTTGGAGAATTTTAACATTTTGGAAGTTTTCCATGTAAGCATAGAAAAGTTTAGTATGCTGAAAAGAGAGATGTCTGTATATCAAATAGTAAGGAAAAATACTTTTGACATCATCAAATAATCCTAAGCAGAAAAAGTTATATCAACATATGGTTCCAATTTGGAAGAATTAAGAAAATGGCCTACCAAAGAAAGATGAATTTAAAGATAGTAATAATATCTTATAAAGCATTCGGCTGAAGGATTAGCAAGAATCACAAGTACTTGTTATTCCAGCCTATTCTTCTTCTATAACCTTGTGTTATTTATTTAATGCTGTTTGAAAAATGAACTAAACTCATGAAATAGAAAATTTTTATTTTACATTCCTATATAAAAACATTTCATTCAAAAAAATTGTAAATGATGAAACTTCTTTTATCTACCTATCAACAACAACTTTCTTTCATTTTCAAAGTTAACCTTGTTTTCTTTTAACATTGACATCTAACTTTCTTACCTCACTTTCTTTGACACTGACAACTTTCTAACCTCACTTTGCCTTTGACAGCTAAATAAATTGAGATAAATAGACAAATTAATATAAAATAAAAATTTAATTTAATCTATTATTAATCCTTGGGCTATTTTTAATTTTCTTCTTTTCTCTATTTTTCCTTCTTTATTTACATACTTTATAATTTTATAATTTAATGTAAAAGTTGTAATTAATAGCAAGATAATTTTAGTTATTTGCAATAGAGTTTCTAGAAAATTAACAGAGAAACAAAGTTATTTACTAATAAATGTGGAAAAACATTTCGAATCATTTTATGGATTATAGAATAATTCCACTGATTACAGTGAGTTTATTTTTTTCCATTGCAAGTAAAAAGTGACACGTAATAACCTTTAAGTAGCTTGTACAGTCTTTTTTTAAGCGACCTATCCTAATCAAAGAAATATTTTGCATAATATGTTAATTTATCTTAAAATTTATCTAGCTATTTTTATAATGTGAACCCACCAGTTACTAACATGATTAATAATACTATCAGGCCATTTAAGATTTCTCACTGTTATTTCTTTTTTTGGATCGTAATACTTGTACTGATTGTTTCTATTTTGCTTTCAGGTTTTTAAAAATGTGACTTAAATGTAGAAACAACTCCACATTATGATTTTTACATTGTATTATATGTACTCAACGGTTGTACAATGGTGGCGGCTTGGTACCTTAAGAAACAAACTCGCTGGTACCTTAAATAGCCATAATGCTCTTATGGTATGCACAGGAAATACCATCTCAGATTCAAACAATAGGCGATGCTTGGAAAACTTATTATTTCATAATGAAGATAGAATTGGATGCACAGTTGTACCTAAAGTAATATTGTGCATTTACTTTAATTGCTTTATTATTTAATTGTTAATGTTACAGCAACATGTAGATTTAAGTCAGTGGATAGCATTCCCAAGAGATTATAATTATTTTCCTATATTTATATCAGATTCGAAAGCTCTTTTAAAGTCCCCAAGAATATATTTATTTATACAAGCACAACTGAATGATTACAGTCGACATCAAGGGGAGATTGTTCAGGTGAGTTTAATTTTTCTTTATTTTAAAAAGTAATCAAAGTTTCCTTTGAAAAGAAAAAAGCATATCTGTCAACTGTCATTGTTATGTCTTGTCAAAATTGTAGCTTATTGTGTTATGTTATAATAAAAATTTTTGACATTTGTTTAGAAAATCATGAAAATTAAATAATCTTGATAAGTAGAAATATTCTTGTAATTTATAAGTAAATTCTTTATTGTTGAAATAATATTGACAAATAGTAGTGTGAAAAAGCGAGAAACGAAAGAATCAAAAGTTGCTGTTTACATTGAGATCATGTGGGAAAAAGTCACTCCAATAACTGGAAACAATAATGATATAATAACATCAAAATAATAAACTATTTTTAACAACAGGATAACATTTAATTTTAGTTAAACAAAACAAATCCACGATAATAAAGGTTATTAAAGACATGATAACTTTTACATCCTCCAGAAGAAAAAAAAACTTTAAAATTTATTAATCTAACTGCGTAAATTTAGTTTATAATATTTTTTATATAGTTATTTTAATGAATTTGTTTAAATAACAATGTGAATTATGTAATTCTAGTACTTTTATTTCTTATTATAAATTATAAAATAGATCAAGATCATATTGTTTTGGTTTTAGGTGGAAAACTACGGTGAACTTGTAGCATGGAGGGCACCAGAACATTTCGAGCTTGTTTTAAAAACTGATATGTACAATTTAACAAAGATTGTAAATTGCTTTTCAGATCATAATATCGATATTAATCATGAATTGAAAGTTCTTCGTATTGAAAGTATGTTGTCTAAAAGTAAGAATGCAAAAACATTTTTAAATTAAAATCATTTTATTGCAGCCATTGAAATAGAAGGAAATCCCACAAAGATTAAATATGATCTACGGTTTCCACTTGAACAAAGGGTAAAATACTCGTTTGCACCTGTTCATTGGAGAAACTTTGTTAGAGAAGTTAAGATTTTATATTCAAAGCTGCCCGATGCATCTCCACATAATAAGTAAGTTAGTCTCATATCCGTCTAACTTCCAAAAGCTACACTTCAAGGTTGGAATTTAGAAATATATCTCCCCACTAGAAAATGAAAAATAGTTCCTCTTCCTTTTTTGAATGATAACTAACTTACTGCTAGTTAAAGTTAGAGCCTGATAATATGAATTGTTAGTCATTTTTCATTTATTTAATAAAACTAAAAATTCAAAACAACGAATGACATATGTGATATTCAGTGCTTCATTTGCCAAAGAATTTCAATGTTTTACTAAGATAAACAAAGATTAATAAGTTATTTATTTTTGTTTGCTGTAATCTCAGTATTCAGTAAATGCATTATTTTGACTACGGTTGGAAAATACAATTTACATTATAGTAAAAACAGTAAATTCTAGGGATGCCCAACTTTTGATATAAAGTTTAATTTTAAACGTACTATCTTGACACTTTAATTATTTATTGTAATCTTACAAATGATAATTATGAAATGCTATTGTTGTTTGTATCCCATTCATCTTTTCTACTCATTGTTTTCAGAGAATTTCCAGATATATTTAGGGCTAGGTAGTTAGATTAGAAACTAGTTTAGATTCTTTATACTTTATAAAGTATCCGACTGAAGAATCAGCAAAAATGTCATTATCACAATTCCAGCCTGTTCCTCCTCTATAACCTCTCAATGCTATTTGAAAAATAAAATTTCTATTTTACTTTTCTCCATAAAACATTTCATTTCAAAAATTATAAGCAGGAACCATCTTTTTTCATTAATCAACAATTTTCTATCATTTTCAAAGTTAACCTTATTTTGTTTAAACATTGACAACTAACTTTCTAACCTCACTTTCTTTGAGATTGACAACTAGTAACTTTCTAATCTCATTTGAACTGGCAGTTAAGTAAGTCGACAAATTAGTATAATAAATAAAATCAAAAGTAAGCTAATTTACTAAATTCTAACATAATGCTGTTTTGGAATTCATGACGATCTTTTAAAGTTAAATAAAATGCTCTTAAGCTTAACCGAAAGAAAACAAAGAATTAACAGTAAATATTGAGTTTAAATAATGGCTTAATTCTATAATATCTATAATAAATATACAGTCAACAACACGTAAATAAATCCAAAAATAAGCATAAGCAGGGATATGTAATCAAAATATTCTTGATTTACATCAAATAAGTAAATTCTCTTCTGGAAGATATCAAACTACAGCAACAAAAAATGTTTTTTAGTGTCTGCTATTTTCTTAGAAATCAGTATATTATCCTACAAAACTTTTCAAGCTATTTGCAGAATGTGTGCTAACAAACTGCTTCCTTAGTTTAAATATGGGATTTAATTCTCTTTACCTCTAGCATAATGTTACCAGCACCTTTAAGTCAGAAAATTCGTTTTTGTGATGTTTCTTCATATTGAAGTTATATTTGATCAGGATCACAAAATTAGACCCGAGAAGTCCAAAAAGCCTGAAAGGTACAAATGGTATGACAGATCGATGAAATCCGAAGGGCCAAAAAATCCAAGAAGTCCAACAGGCTCGAACGGTTCAACAGACTCATATGGATTTAAATCAGGGAATCGCGGTGGCCATGATATAGGGTCATTACGACCTATCCAACGCTGCGAAAAATCTTCGTTCAATGATTGCTTGACGTTATAGGTATAACGAGCTAGTGCGCCATCATGCATCTAAGATCAGTCTATTTCACAGATTGAGTGGAGAATTGTCTTATCTGCTGATTTAATTAATTGAAAATAATTTTCTCCATTCAAGCGTTATGATTAAAAAGTGAGGTCCAATAATGTTGCCTGTTAGTACTCCCATCCAAACATTTAAAGAGTATCTCTTCATCAGTCCACAGTATTTGCTTATTGAAATTTTGGTTTGGGTCGATCTGTCTCAGTAGCCAGTTGCAATAGTTAATGCGGTTTTGATAATCATTAGGTGTTAATGACTGAACAGCATGAAAGTGGTACAGATGCAAAGAATCTGCCTTTAAAACATTATGCACGGGAGTTGGGAGATGATCGGGAGGGTTAGCAACACTGCTTGAAATTGTCAATTTTCAATTTCAGAAACCTCAAAGTTTTAGTGTCAAGAGCATCGCCAGGCTTTGTCAGGGAAGAGATTGCTATCTAACAAATCATCATGCATATGGTTTATATTATAACCATTGACAAGGTTAGTCTCTGTGCAATAATTCATGAAAAGCAGTCAATTTATAAGGATACATATTTAAATCCTTTTTCTTTAATGAATTGGCATATGTCTGCTGGAAAATTCTTTGAATCAAAGTCTGATGTCTCCAAATCTAGGACTTTAATAATGTGACTACCAAGAATTTATTTATTTAATCAATGATTTATTATACTATACTCTGAGGTATAGCTTTTCTATTTTTGTCTTTGTTTCATTTTCTGATGCATCTCAGTCCTTGGGAAATGACGAATTTAATGCCTTCCAGAGAAACGCCACCTAGAACTTCATCAGCTTCTTCTCTGCCTACTCCTTTTGAAGCAGAATAGATAACTTACAATATGTAAATATTGTCTATAATATAAAACAAATTGACTTTAGTATTGAATAATTTTTCCAAATAGTGCTCACTTCCTGTTATCATATTTTTATCAATTGCTACATATATCGTTTTCATTATTCATTAGTAAACAAATTTATTAATATCATAATATGCCGTCGATGTAACTTCCTGTATTCAATATTTGACGTTATACATAAAATAATCACCAAGTGTTGACGTCACTCATAGGATACTGTGTAAAACAGGATTAAAATAAACTATGATTCTCTACTAATATATTTTTTTGTCTTTATACAGAGTTTTAGATCATCCAACAATTACAATAGAAACAAGTTCTAAAGTAGAAGAAGCCAGAAAAGTGCCTGTATCAGAAGTAAAACCCATTAAAAAGTCATTAGAATCGACAAAGCATCATCATAAGACACAACGAAAAGAAAGCAAAAACAAGTTAGATGTTACAGCAGCTGTGGATACGAGAAGGCAGAAATCGGGAGAACGAAAATCTAAATCAGAAAAATCAACAGATCCGCCAAAAAAGAAGGATCATAAATCATCGGATGGTCATAAAAGTGAAGGTGGTAAGACTAGAGCGGAGGAAGAAGGTGAAACAAGCAGGGAGAGAGTGAAACCCCCTAAATTGGGCGAATGTTGTTTAAGTGAACAGAAAGCAAAACGGACAAAGAAACATCATTCACATGATAGGCATGAATCGCATAGAAAAACTGTTGTTAATGGACATGAACATGCTACAGACGAGATGAGAACGGAGCTAACAGTTAAAGTGAATGATGATGTAAAGATTGAAACTACATGTGTAAGTAGTGGTGTCCAAAACAAAGAGAAGGAAGGTACCAATGTAAATAGCAATATAAATTCAAAGCCACCAAATGTTTTAGTATATGCTGACAGTGTGGTTGCAAGGGATAATGTTAAGAACGTTCTGCATGCAATTTTAAATAATCACAAGTAAGTTTTTCGCAAATATTTTTATAATTACAGGTAGTGTAAAAAAATATTTTTCATGTTTCAAGGTATACAGTGTATGATTTTCCAGTAAATACAAATAGTCAACTATGGAATGATAGCACGGCACTAATTGTAGTCTGTGGTAATGTTCCAGTGAATTTGACATCGCAATTGCTGCAATATTTAGTAACAGGAGGTCAGTTACTTTGTCTTTGCAGTGATTTACTTTACAGTGTTTTACATATATTTTCTACTGCCGAGGTAAGAGAAAAATATCATTATTTGTAATGTACAACTTAGAAAAAACATCATCATTTAGGTTCGTGAACATGAATTGGTGCGATTTTCTTACGGGAATTGGAAACGTGTCAAAATGATGCATCATGTTTTTTGTTATCAAGCATCACCTGCCAAACGACAATTTTCTAAAGACTCGGATCAATCAAATCACAGGTTTGTTCTGTTTAATTAATTATACAGAGTGTGGATTGGTTCATGCACCATAGAAATTTCAATAGTATAATTTTTGATTTCCCCAATTAATTATTTTAGAGAAAAAGTGTAAATAGGGACATTAAGAATTTACTATTGAAATTCTTGTTATAAAAAATTTAAATAAAAAAAAAGATAATTTTCAACTTCAAGTAATATTCTGTGTATTTCTCTGATAGTTCACGAGGTTCAAGTCCTGTAGCACCAAGAACACCATCTGTTGTAGAAATTCAACACGGTGGAAAGAAATACACCATACAAGTTCAAGTTCTTGGTGCTGAAGAAACATGGCATACTCCTAGTCTTTTGCTAGCGTCTGTAAAGAATTCTAAGGGTACTGCTATATTTTCTCAGGTATAGTTTATACTAAAAATAGTATTAATTGGCTTTGATATGCTGCTATGAACACTAAGAGATTTTTAATTTGGAGAATATGCACAATTTTATTACTATTTTATTGTTAAAAGATGGGGCACAAAGTGAATCTTATGAAATTAACAGATCTTGCAAATGAAAGAGATTATAAAAAGCACTAATTTTCCTCTGGCATTATCAAGGATTTTGCGTTTTTGAGAGTTTGACAGTATTTCAATTTTAATTTGTAAATGTAAATAAGAAAGCAAAGAGTAACAAAGTCAATGACTAGTGCATATTAGAGTTCTTACATAATAACAAGCAATCATTTAAATTGCCAATTAGGGTAGGCCGTGGTTGTACATCACGTTAGGATGGTACTTTTGACACAGGCAAACAAGTGACAGATTGCAAATAAAAAATGCAAATTTTAAATTTGACTCCAAATTTGATTATTGATAGAGATGAAGAATTACTAAGAAGATTCTTCCAACAGGATGGTGCTACAGCGCATACTGCTTATGAGACAATTCAATTTTTAAAAGAGTTTTTTGAAAATAATATTAAAAACAAAAGTGTGTGGAACTGAATAATTCGCAGATTCTTCAAAATGTTTTTAAAGGGCTTAAAATGCGTGTCTTGATGTAAATGACGAACATTTTCGGTACTTATTGAAAAATTTTGTTTAAAAATCTAATAAAATGTGTTACTTTTTACTTCGATGTTGTTCGTCTATACATTAGATTGAGGTTAGGTTAGAATAACACAAATGTCACTTGCACAATCGTCATTTTCTTGACTGTGTTTAACTTACCGACCGAGATTGTGTAATGGTCATAACCTACTCTAATTGGAAATTTAAACGATCGCTCAGTACCAATCAAACACACTGCTTTTATTTTGTACAGCCAGAGCTGACGGCAATAATTTTTGAATATGCTTTAGTTTGTTTAATTACTTCATACTTGTCAAACAGTCAAATTAAAGAAATACTTGACATTTGCAAATTTGAAAAGTATCTGGCAACAAACTAAGCAATAAACGATGGAAAACATAACCTTCAAACTTCAAGAAGGTATGTCAAAGTTATTTAGACATGCTATTTCAAACACAACTAAGCTACTGAGCTGAAATTCTTTGTATGGTTTGTACTATGGGAAACTCACCTTTTTACAGTTTATACAGTTGATGTCCACCACTGAAAAACTGACTAATTCTAATGTTTTTATATTTTACATTCACTTTAGCAAACAAAGCTACTCTTGTGTTTTCCGCATATAATACACTGTTTTTGAGTAATTTAAATTTCTTTAAACTCCTGCAACTTATTGTTTAATGTAGAGATTTTGTATTTTTTGAAACGCGACCTAGCACTCCTTCAGTCGCCGAGGACAGAATTGAGCACACCCGCCGTCTTTTAGAGGAGTCACGGCATGGTCAGCAACTCCTCATATTCCGAGGTAGTGCAGCGAGACAGCAATGCGATGTCATGCAAGCACCTCTTCTGTGTCCGGACGGAGCACCGACCCCGATTACGATTGCGACGACGGCTTTGTAAAAGTCGTCGGCCGAACGAAGAAGAGACGTCGAGAATCCTCCGAGGTCGAATCACACGGTTTAGGAGCCGAGAGCGACGCTGTACCACAAGAAGGCCTCGTCACGTGTCTCCCCCATAGTCCTTCGCGCGAAGGACAAATGGTTGGGCATCGCGCGGGAACTCACACGGCGCGATTTCGTCGTCACAAAGGCAAAAAACTTGCGTGACGACATCATGACCAAGCCGGCGACGGAGCGAGACAACCGGCGAATCAGGGAACTCCTCGACACCATGGAAACATTGAGAAACCTCGTCCTTCGGGAGGGTCACAGAACCAATCCCTGCCGAAGAAATCAAAGAAAATCTCTCTAGCACAGGTCACCCAGTAATTTCTGTTCACCGGATCCACCACGGTCCCGATAGGATCCCCATACCTCTGATCCTCGCCCTCCTGGGTAAGACCGCCGAGGCTAAGGAAATTTTCCGGACCACCACTGTCCTCGGACTGAGGGTTATCGTGGAATCCCCGCAGAAGAGAACTGCATTGAATCAATGCCACCGCTGTCAGCGATTCGGCCACTCGCAGCAATCCTGCAAAGCGTGAAATCCGGACAGACTATAAGGAGTGCCCCAGATATCCCCGCGTAGCGTAGTGAGAGCGTTGACGGACTACAATCTACCCCAGGAGAGCGGATTGTTGCTTTCGCAAACCGGGGCCATCCAAACAGCCAAGGCCACGGCAACAGGCAAGGCAAGCCGCCGACACCACCCCCGGCGAGGAGAGCGCACGAGTTGCATCAGCGAGCACCACCAGTTTTCCGAACTGATTAAACTTGCGGGCGATCTAGACTTTTCAAAGCTCATCCAGGCACTACCACCAGCGCAGACATCAACACTCCTCTAGAGTTGGAAAATACTACAGACGAAGGAGGTAGAAGATAAAGTCTAGATACTCCACACGTCATAGAAGTTCATCGTTCATCGAGATTTGGTGTGTTTTGTAGAAAAATAGCTGGTCGATATTTCATCGTAGCTCGGGATTTTTTTCCGGTAATTTCCGGAAGGAGCACAAGTAATTCGAGGGTATGTGCTCTGTCCTGGTTGATTGCTTTCGTTAAAAATTCAAGGCGCACATCTACAGGAGAAATTTCGGCACGGTGGCAAACTTCCCCAGAGGGGGGGTGGAAGCGATCCAAGAATCCTCCTGCAGGTGGCCTTCTCCGTAGTTTGGAGTCTCTCGATCAGACTGCAGGGGGCGGTTGAAAAGCAGGAGCAAAGTGCGTGGATGGCAGCATGGAATGTCACCGCGAAGTTCGGAGAGAAGGCTGCTGCAGTGCTGAACGGTAGTTAAGCAGCGCTTAAGCTCTTCTCTCCAGTTTAGGATCGAAGTAAATGTGATCCCCAGATATGTAACTATCGGGGAAAGGTCGAGGGGTGTATCCCAAAGTTTGAGTGAGCTTCTTGTGGCGGAACAGGATTGTTTGGGTTTTATTTGGGCTGGGCTTAACTCTCCACCGTCGGAACTAAGTCTCGAGCCGAGCGAGTTCCGGAGAGAGGATTCTGGCGGTGGTCGG
This sequence comes from Ignelater luminosus, assembly GCA_011009095.1. NCBI lineage: Eukaryota > Metazoa > Arthropoda > Insecta > Coleoptera > Elateridae > Ignelater > Ignelater luminosus. The sequence continues at coordinate 84,886 of VTPC01000765.1, read as the reverse complement.
GAACGACACCCAGGGAGCGATGTTGTCGGCGAACTGGATCATGCGAGCGTTTGGGTGTTGAGGTAGAGGAATTCGCGGCAGTATTGTTAACGGTCAAGAATTCCGTGGGTCAATCGGCAAGAATTCTTTTGAAGACTTTGCTTATGACGTTGAGCAGGAAGATTGGCCTGTAGAAAACGGGATCGGTGTGGTTTTCGTTGGGTTTAGGTATCATAATGGCGGTGGCGGTTTTCCAGGAGATGGGGAAATAACCGCAAAGGAGGCAGCTGTTGAATATTGAGGTAATTAGGGTGATTGCGGTTAGGGGAAGGTCACACAGAGCTCGTCGGGTGATGGAGTCTTCTCCCGGGGCGGAATTTCTGCCAGAGGAAATCGCTAAGGGGTGAATTTCTCGCAGGTTTTCGATTTGTTCGTTACCCTGATGGAAGTGTTGGTTTTCGAAAAGGGGGTCTGTGGGTAGCTGATGAATATTTTCTAGGAGATTGGCAAAGATGTTGGTTTGTAATTGGGGATCTGTGACTTTGTCACCTTGATTATCGAGATACTGACAGCCCGGGCGACGTTGGCCGGTAAGGGAGCGAAACTTGTTTTAAAACTTGCCGCCATCTTTGTGATCCATGCTAGGGCAGATGGCAGATCAACGGGCTTCCCTGAACCTGGTGGTATTCCTCTGGACCAAGGCGTTGAGTCTGTTCCACCGCTCTTTAACCAAGGGATCTTGGGTTTGGATGTATAAACGGTAAACTCTGCGTTTTTCTTTAATAAGATTGCAAATTTCAGGAGGAAGGGAAGGACGTTTCAGATTTATAATCTTCTATGGCACGGCTAATTGGATGGCATCCAGGACAACAGAGGTGAGTTGTTGGATTGTGGTCGATTTCAGGGATACTGGTAGGGGGAGCATTTTCAGGGATGTTAGAGTCGATGTGAGCCTGGAACTCGTCCCAAAGAGCATTGTTCCAGCCTCGAAGATTTACTAATTTCGAATCTGTCACATTAGTTTCAAATGTGATGTCAAATTGAAAGTATGAGGTGAAGTTGAAAAGCACATTAAACACATTAAAGTAGACCTTTCTGAAACCCATTTTAAAGACTGCTACTACTAGTGGGTAATTTCAATAATGGTTTCCCTATAGCTTGCATTTTAGTAGTTCAATAAGATTTATTTTCTGTCCCTGTTAAAAACATTGTGTATTTCTCCATATTTGATATTATAAGTTTGAATTCCAATGAATTGAAAGAAAGGTAATAATTTGCTTTTTGCCTAGTCTTCAACAAATGTTATTTCACTCATTCCTTTTCACAAAGTGCCATATAATCAAGAGAAAAATTAAATTGGAGCAGGCTGTGATTGAACTTGCTTGACTGGCACATTGCTGTCAGGTTGGAATTGTTTTTGTTGGCTTTTGTATGTATGATGTCATCAAAGGAGTGTAAAAGTTTTACGTTATAGCCATAATTTTTGTCATTTTTGTGAAGTAATTTTGATAGTTAGATTTGTTACTGTGCTTGAAACTTGTTAAAAATGTTTTAGTGCATTTATTAGTATAACTGGTTAAGTGTTTCTTCCATTGGGATCAGTGATAAAACTTGTTTTTTATAAATTGAGGTTATGTTACTTAATAACCGGTTCTCTTTAAGATTTTTATAGTAATTAGCTTATAAATTGAATAGTTCCATTAAAATAATATGTAAAATAATGAAAAGAATTTTTGTAAGTTATGAATTCTTATTTTTCTTTTCCTTATTTATGATTAAACGATGCCTAAAGATTGTTGCAAATTATCTTGAGGAAGGATACTTAACCCCTCTTTATTTGTTCTTTTCAGATATTTTAATTTTATACTAAAACTTGAAATGTTTTCTGCCCGATGCTTTCCAGAAATGTAAATGCAATGAAACACAACCAACGCAAGTGGTTGCAACTGCTGTATCAGTTCATTAGAATGAACAATTCCTTAAATTAAAATTAACAGAGTAGGATTAACGACTATTTCTCCTTGAAAATATGGAAGTTAAACATTTATTAAAACCAATTAAAATATGTATTTAATAAATCTAATTAGTAAACAAAATAATTCAAGCATTATTAAGCTGAAAAGCACAGTTTTTCTTAATAAAAATGTAAATTATAGTCTATATCTTTTGGTGATGTCATTAATTGAGCGAGAAGGGCTATAAATAAAGATGGCAGTGACTGATTGACATTTTTAAAAGTTAGGTTAACCTTGTAGAATTCAATTTTTGATTTTAATTTGTTCATTATTTCCAAAATTTTAAGAAAAATTTTATTTTTACTCTTTACATGAAAATCATTCCAACAATCTTTTCTGTTTTTATGAAATTAACCCAACTTTTTAACTTTTAAGTTGAATTGGAATCAATGTTGCCAACCAAACATGTCCAATCACAGTATCCCTAATTGTTTTTTAGTTTTTGGTTATGAACTTAACCTCAAATACATAGAATTAAATCATGTTAAGAATCTCCTGTAAACTTAGCTTTGCTAATTCTTTCTGTTGTAGGTACATTTAGAAATTGATCCAACTCAATACCAAGATGATGAAAGCAAATATCGGGCATTAAAGGAAAGTAACCAAGCTCGACTCGAAATCTTGAAGCACATATTATCGCAACACTTAGCCATGGATTGCACGGTTATTATAAATACAGAATATGGACCAGGTTACTTTTTAGGAATGCATGATGTATGTCAATTTATTATTAATTGTCTTTTACCACTACTTATAGGAATTTCTAATTTCCAGCTCAAACAGGCTATGTTATCGGAATGTCGGGATATGGTTGATAACACTTTAATAAATGAAAAGATAACTTTAAAATTTTGTGGTAAAGGCATCGAACCTGAACCAGCTACTGCCATTTTCTTACCCGTTTTAATACACGCTTGTCCATCTAACTTTTCAACGGTGAAATATTTCGAGGTTTAAATTGCTTTACAATTATTGCAATTCTTGGTTTTTTAATTGTATAACCTTGTAGACACTAGAAGCAAAAGACATAGGAAGACTTGTAATTTATGTTGATATCCTGACAAGTACTCAATTCATGCTGGCTAAGACACTTAGGCATGGTCTTGCTGTTATTGTAAAGCAACAAACGCAAGGTGTAGGTCGATCTGGAAATTCATGGTTGAGTCCATTAGGGTGCGCCATGTTTTCTATTCAGTTACACATTCCTATGAACTCGACATTGGGTAAATCATTACCGTTAGTTCAGCATTTAGTAATGATAGCAGTCGTTTCTTCTATTAGAAGCGTACCAGGATATGAGGTTAATATTTATTACAACATTTAGCCATTTGTTGATAAAAAGAAGGTTTTTGTATTTTTTAGGAGATCGATTTAGGTTTAAAATGGCCCAATGACTTATATGCGAATCATAATATTAAAATTGGAGGTCTCATTGTAAATTCAAGTATTTATTCTGATACTGCTATTGTAAATATTGGTGAGTTGATAGTAATAATTTATTATAGGTTATGTTTTACTTTTAATACATGTTTTACAAATTCTTACGTTCATTCAAGGGTGTGGAGTTAATTTGGATAACAGTGAACCAACTACTTGTATAAATGATGTAATTAGAAGTTATAGTGATGTTACCCAAAATCCACTCGCAACTATTCCTTATGAAGCGTTCTTTGCAAACGTTTTTAATGAGATTGAAGGGATATATAATATTGTTCAAGAAGGAAATCTGAATTACCTTTTTGAATTGTATTATAAATATTGGCTTCACAGGTATTATTCTCTTTATTTTTATTAAAATAAATTGTGTCATAGAGTGATGTTTTGTTTTACAGTGGTGCTGAAGTGACAGTAACAGCAAATGATGGGCGCACATGTCAAGCAACTATTATAGGTATTGATGAATATGGTTTTCTTACTGTTCGTTCTCAAGACGGTGCAATCAGTAATGTACAACCAGATGGAAATTCGTTTGATATGTTAAAAGGTTTAGTTGCACCAAAAATATTTTAGACTGATCGCTATTCAGTTTTGTAGCCATCTACTTACTTAAATTTCATCTTTATTTTGTGATATTTATATTTTTAATTGATTGCGTACTAAAGTGGCCAAATAATTGATTTATAAGAAAAAAGAAATCTGTCCGTTTATCGAGTTGCCTTTCGTCAAAGTTTTAAGCAATGTTGCAAATCGATGTCTTTGTGGTGTTGAAATTAAAAATTGAAGTGCTCTATCATGGTTATACAGATGTATAAAGCAAAGAAATATCATGAAAGAGCACTATATTTGTGTATCTGTGTGTTCTAAATGTATGTGTATCATTCCAGGTATTAATTGTTAAAATTAAAAATTCTATTTGTTAAAAGATAAATATTTAAAGGTAGGAAGAGAGGAAGATATGAAATTATCTTAAAGAGAATAAATACATTTTGTTTGCTTAAAAGTTGTATGATATTTAACGAATCTGAATCATACTCATCCTGTCTGCTTTTTATAAAATTTATCCTTTAGTGGAAGAGTTATTAAGAGGAAAAGCGAACATTATGTGCACTAGGAAAAATCATAGAAGATTAATGGTGAAGTAAGTACTATAGAAAATTACGTACGTAATGAAGTTAGTGTTCGTCGCTGTTCGTGGGCGCAACCAATGGGCGCGTTTAGCGAACGCAACCGGTCAGCGTATAGATACGCTGAACCGTTGACTAGTAGCGCCTTTTAGCGCTGAACATGTTTAGTTTTGATGATTGCCAACTGTTACCGATTCTCTGAACGCAACCGCTTAATACCCCCACTACGATATACCTTGGCGTTAATCTGAATTTAACCGCACTCACCTATCTCACCGGAAAAATAACAGCTGACGCGGTTTAGCAGCGGTTGTAAGTCAGCGTCTACTCAACAAATTCGTTCAGAGAGTCGCTACTAGTCAACATACTTAACAGTTGGCAACGGTTGCGTTCGCTAAACGCGCCCAATATTACAATTCTCGTTTTACCTATCATGATCACTAGAGACCGGATTTCTAGGCAAGTGCCTAATTTTAGATTTTTTAGGCAAGCGAAGGAAAATTCGTTTTAGGATAATCTACGCACTTTTTACTTGAAAAAAAAAGCTTTTTTAAGTACTTAAGTGCCTTTTTTTCTATGTTTTTAAAATAAATGCATACAATCGTTAATATCTGCCTCTAAATGCCTATTTTGCCTAAATTGATGCCTATTTTGCCTAAGTGGGTGCCTATTTTTCCTAAATGGATGCCTAGTTTTCCTAAATGGGTGCCTAGTTTACCTAAATGAGTGCATATTTTACTTGTATGAGTTTTTAATATCAATATTTTACTTTAAGAATTTTTAATATACAATGTCAGTATTGTTACTTTTATTGATTAAGATCTGTTAGTTATTTTTAGAAATTTGCGTTCAACTTCTTTTAAAGAAACCTTTTACAATCCATTTCAGATGTCGAGGCAGTAATAAATCGTAATTTCTGCAAATAGTTTAAAAATATTACAATAAAGCTACCCATTAAAAGTTAGAGGTAGTAAAGAAAGTGTGCCCTTAACAAAAGATAGTCCGCTTAAGATGTTTATGTTGATAGGCGTTGAGACAAGTCAGACTCCTAATATACGCGTCAAATTTAAAGAAGCAGATTAACCTTAAATGTTATTTAAGTAAGTGTATCTTTGTTATAAAACTAAAAAAAAATCAAGTATCTGTATCTCGGAAGGGGTACATTTTAGGACACTATTGTTTATATTAAAACTTTTTACCATCATTAGGAAACACCCTGTATAAATGTCCTTATAATGTAGTACTTCCAATAATAAAATGTATTTCTAATATTGTAATTTGTTTTTAGATGTATTATTTAACATGTTTTAAGTATTTTATCTATTTACCGTTTTATCATATCAATATTATTTTACATAGCTATAATACTTGGAATATCTAGTTTTTCAACAAGATAATTATTAAATTTTAGTTCACAAAAATTAATTATAAAAACATATAAAGGTTAAGCAGTAAAGCTGAAAATCTTGAATGAATTTTCTCAAGAATTATTAAATCGCATAAAATTCTTATTTGGTCACCTAAAGTGTCTATTTGGTTGCCTAAAATGCCTATTTGGTGGCCTAAAGTGCTTATTTCGTTGCCTAAAATGCCTATTTGACCGCCTAGATTGCCTATCATGATGCCTACTTTAAAGGTTTTTAGTGCCTAAAAATCCGGTCTCTAATGATCACTGCTGAGTACTACTGTTTGCCGCCAGATGTCTCCACGTTTGAAGCAGGAAACTAACGGTTTTCTCGCTGAGGAAATCAGCATATAATTATTAACAAGTAAATCAACTCTTACAAAAAGCGGGAAACTAGTTTAGAAACAAAACGTTATGCTGAAGGATATTATTGCGTTTTAATAATAGATGTCGCAATGCTCGAACGCCGAGCGAGATGAGAGCAGTGTCATACACGTGAATTCAGCGCTGGTGAATTTCTGCCAAAGATAAAAAAAATGAAAATATTGTTTATCTTTGATTTTTGTACTATCTATAATATGACGAGCTTATTTAAGAATATTTGTGCCGTGCAAATAACGAATCGTTTAATGTACATTTTTTAAAACTTCCCAACAATAAACAAAGGTTTTGTTACTTCCGATTAACTGTGATAATGCTATAATAAATATTAGATGTGAAGAATGACTATCATCGGAGTAGCCCTTGTGCAAGGCGGCGGTGTGGTGCCGCTCGGCCTGGGGATTTTTACTTGCCTTTACTTAATATACATATTTTAGTTGCGCTTTTGCATTTGGACGAGAATCGGAACCAGTCCGAGGCGAATCGACTTCTAGTAGTTTTTCAGTAATCAACCTATAGAAAGGTAGCAGGGGGGTGGGGTCAAAGTTGGAAATTTTGCACTTTTTGAAAACGAAGAATCAGAATAACTCGAGAACGAGTGGGCCGATTTTGACTAAACTTAGAAGGTAAGTAAAGCACAATGTTTTTTTGACTACCTTGTGCACACGGAGTGAACGCGGTGACAACTTCACATTTTTTCCATGACACGCCGAAATGTCCACTTAAAAGATTTGTAACTAGGTTAATTCTAGTCCGATCGAACTAAGATTTTTCTTTAAACTAAAAAGCATCATCAGGGTAACAAAATTATTTTGAGAACTGGAAACGCCATCCTGTTAGCTGTGTACTTTCATGTAATAATAATAATAATATAATTTAACATGATATAACTTAACTACATAAATATTTTTTTTATCTTTATTTTTGATAAGAGAACTGTGTAGTCTTTAAATAAATTGTGGAATTTTTTTTTAATTTGAAACAATTTCTGTTATGATGATTATAAAACGAAGCTTTCGGCAATACACCCGAAATTCACATTTTGATAATATTAATGGACTATTTTACAGTTCTAAATTTGGTTAAAATTATTACCAGATGATAGCAGAAAAACGAAATTTTGAACTTGCTTGGAAATTTGTTATTTTTGGTTTTTCGTTATTTGCGCAGCAGCGGCACCGACTTCAAATCTTCACCTTTGTAAAGAGAAGGTAAGATACGTGAAAAAGTATGCCCTTTCTTCAAAAAAAACTACTCCTTGTACTTGAAAGTCGCATTTGATAGGATAACGGAGACAAAAGTAGTGGAGTTGGTGTGGTCAGGTGGTCGATAGGAGCATTGCAGGGAGATTTGGGTGTTTTCCTTGAGCGTCATCAATTATTTGAGTTTTTAAAACTTACCAGTGTGATTTTAACATATGTGTTTTGTATTTTAGCCCCACTTTCATCAGAACATGTACGTTTTTTAGTTGTTTTTTGTTTTGGTTGTTTGAGGCATTTAAGAAAATTGAACTGCGTTAACCCCATAGCTATTAACTTAACGGCTTCTAGCTGTGCTAACAAACAATATTAGCAGTATATATTATTATTATTATTATTATTCGTAAAGGAATTTCAGTGCTGCATTCTCCTCTTTAACAACTGTTGCCATTTTTTTATAGGTACAAAAACCAAATTTACTATTTAAATTAATTCTAAGGCTTTCTGAAGCGGAAACATCGGGTATTTTGTATTTAATTAAATTCTTTGGCACTAACAATTCAAATATATTTAAAAAAAGATAATAACCCTTGCACCGTTCATAAACATTGCTAGTTTATACCGGGTGCTGCATCGGCGGACGCAACATAGGAAATCCACGCTAATTTTGAAATGCTTAGATATTGGCTCCCCTAATTAATTTAGCACTAAATTTTCCTTAGGTTTTTTGAAGGGCATTGCAAGATGATATATACTGAGTAATTTCAGAATTTTATGATAACTCAATTAGAAGATATTTAAAGAAATGTGCGCGTATGTGTATAGTACAGCAGCAACGTCGAATATCAATAACTTTATTGCTATTAACTTATAATTCACAATTATTTAAATGCTAACAAAACCAGAATTACTTTTTGCATGCTGTTCCCTGCATAATACCACTTTATTATGACAATTTTCTCTGTTGTTGCATAATTCGTAGTTAAAATTTAAATTGATTGTCAAACTGTCATAGATAATTAATAGAAATAGTTGAGCGTAAAAATTTACAGGGCTATTTCATATTACTGCTGAACTATGCACATAACATGCATTATGCACACACGTTTCTTCAAATACCTTCTAACTGAGTTATCATAAAATGCTCAAATTGCTCAGTGTATATCATCTTGCAATGCCCTTCAAAAAACCTAAATAAAGTTTAGTGCTAAAATAATTAGGGGAGCCAATATCTAAACATTTCAAAATTAGCATGGGATTTCCTATGTTACGTCCGCCGATGCAGCATCTGGTATATTTAGTGTACTTTTTTAAGTAACCAGTAGTGCTTGTTAAAAATCAAATACCAGCACCGATACTTTGTAGACATAATACTGAAAATTCCAGTACCACATGCTGTAATTTTAAAAGTACTGGAAGTAAAGTACTTAAAGTACCTAAATTACAATATTTGGAGTACGTTCTCGTACCGAGTACCTCAACTCTGCTGATAGGAATATCAAACAAAAAATTGATTAATTGATCAACCATTTGATTAATTGATTACCCAATCAGAAGGAGTGAAATATTCTAAATTATCCAATCAGATCAGCTAATCAACGGATTAACTCGATCAATCCGTCAATTTTTTTTGTGCAACCAAGCATAAATGTAGTACTTTTAACGAAAAAAGTCACTGGAGCCATAGACGTATGGCCGAAAGTATTTAACTGTCCACACTATGGCTAAAAGTTCTTTTTCGATAGTGCTATAATTAAAATGTTCGACTTGCATAAGAAATTGGCCAGTCTTTGCCTATTGGTCCTTGAGATAATACTGCTCCCATAGCATAATCGATGCATTAGTAGTTATGATGAGAGGTTTTGAGAAATCGGGATATTTAGTCTAACATTTTGTTTATTTGTCTTTTATGTATACAATGTGTCTAAGATAAGGAGGGCCACTACAGGGATCTCGGAAACCATAAGAGAGAGAGAAACGGTTAAATGTGGAGAAAGTAGCGCAATTAAGCGCCTAGTACGATACCATTTAAAAAATGTAAATATTTCGAGCGATTCCGAAAACATTCGAAAAAAACGAATCATTGCAATTTTGTTTTCATTCTTTTCTGAGTTTATTTTTTAACATAATGAAAAACGACAAACACTTTCTTATAAAACTTTATTGAGAAGAAGAAGATGGTATTATTATTTTTTTTTTTTGGAAGTTCCGTTCAGGCCTTTTCGATTTCTCGGCCTTTCGGCTCTGTTTTATTTCTCGTGCTGTTTGGGCTTCTCAAGCTGTTTGGGCCCCCGGACCTTTTGGACCTCTGTTGCCGCTCTTGCCGTCTGGGTCTCTTGGGCTGTTTGGGCCTCATGAGCTGGTCGGGCCGATCAAGAAGGATCTTTTCGGGCCACTTCAAGTTTGCCTCCAGTCGGACCGAGCCTGGAAATTCCGGTCCGTGCAGGGCTCTAGGAGGAGGTACAAAATGAAAATTTAAGATAAGTCGTGAGTACTGCAGTGTTGCCAGGTATGAAGATTTTTCCTCAAATTGGGAATTTTTGAACTTGGTGGGGAAATTAATGAGGATCTTAAGAAAGTGGGGATTTATTGGGGATAAATTAAAATTTTTTAGTAAATTTGCAATTGTTTTTTAATGGAACAGAATCGTTTTTTCTAGTTTGCTTTATTATTATTGATAATAATCAAAGTTTTATTTCTGTTAGTGCAAGTCTTGGAGTAAGTGCAAAATTTTCTGAGAAATTGATAAAAAAATTTCTTTCATTTGTTGCATACTTTCCTGGACATGTATTCGAGAAAAACTAAAGTCCGTAAATAATACTGGTGTGCTGTGAAAGGTAGGTTTTCCTATTAGCAGCCATTTGTGATCGAAAAGATTACGGTTAGATGAATGTAGGCAATGTTATTTTCATTATTTTATGACAATTTATGTTGGGAATCCGGAAATTGTTAAAAATCGAGCAGGCAAGTAGCAAGTTATCGCATTGGCAACATAAAATTGCTGGACGGTCGGCAGCACTCGTTTGCAAGCAAATAATAAATTACTGATAGCATTTAATCACCACTGCCGGTAGCGCGTCAGTGAGATTACAGCTTGTGAACACGAGCATTATTTTAAGAATTTTTGAAGTTGGGGACTTTCATACCGTTATCGGCGACATTTTTGTTAGACGGGTGGGAAGAAAGAGTTTTTACACTTGGCAACACTGGAGTAGTGGCACCTTTTTCGTTCCATCTAAAGCCCTGCTTGTTATTTACTATTTCCCACTATTTTTTAAATTCACTCACTTTCTATATGCATCACAACTTGTGGAAGCCCTGTTATCTCCTCAGGGGAAGGGGAAGGTAATTGTATGTATCTGGAGTTGTTGAGTAATGCAAGTAGACTATTATATGATATACAGCATGCTCAGTCGTGTTCTAGAAGGGAATTGGCCCGTCTGAATCTCAATAAAGATATCAAGGAAACTCTAAACGGCTTCTCAATTGGAGAATGGCTTTCGTCATCAAATCTATTCATTTGCTATCCGAATTAATACTAAATGTAAGACATTTAATAATAATAATAATATGTCTTTATTAGAAAAATAATAGTAATGCAATACATAAAATTATACAAGATAATCCCAAAGGCAGAGTTCAGACGCGGACAAAGTCCTATTTCAGTTTATTAGATTATTTGATTAACTGTTTTAACAGTATTCAATGTAGATTCAGAAAAAATCTAAGATTGTGGCTTAGCCCTTTTTTGTATAGTACCTACAATAAATTCTAGGTTAGACTCTTGACCTAACTTAACATACGGCACGAAATAGTGAAAACCACCACATCTTGCATTTTTATAATTCATTAGACCCCAGACTGAACGGTTGTACACCATCAATGTTCCTCGACCCTGCAAATTTAAAAATATTGTTTAATATTAATAGCTAAACTAAGCTAGTATAGCATTCTATCTATGTCTTTCATTTTAACTTACTTCACAATTATCAGCCTTTGGATGAACAAATACACCACAAATCATGCTTGATCTCCATTCCTTAAATTTTTTACAGTCAGTTGCTTTCCCAACTTGACCATGTGTGATCCATGTCCTCCATCCGAGATCCGTTTTCATTGTAGAGTAGAACTTGGAAAAGAAGATACTGACATAGAAAATTATACTTTCACATTTAAGGCTATTAGAATACCGTATCTTTCATCCAACCAACTAGTATAACATTGGCTTTATTAGTGGGTTCTTTAGCGATTTTTCTGTCGGCGTTATTTGCTCTTATAATTGGTAAAAAGCCCTTTCGTACGCTGCTACCAAGTATTATACCTTTATTCTAAGTTAAAAAATTTTATAAAATAGTTAAGATCTCATTTTTATAACTTTACCCTAATTCTAAGTAATGCCAGATTTTCATCTGGTGTTCGAAAGTTTGATTTGAATGCGTCGTGACATATTATCTCTCTGGCTTCTTCTATTCTTGCTTCGTTACTAAGTATACCAACACGTACAGTTACTCTTAAAGGAGTTGTCTTCATGCTGTAAACCTCGGGAATGTTTTATTCTATTTAATCTTATTAACTTCTTTGTAATAAAACTTGACTGACCTGGATACACAATCACATAAAGTTAAAATCCATGTTGTTGTTAATATCATGCCTACACAGACTGGTCTTGAATCAACCCGTATAGAAGCCTACAATTATGTTTGTGTTTTGAAGTTTTAATGCTGAGTAGTTATCTACTTACTGAATACGCATAAGGCAATGGCTTATTAGCATCACTGTAGCAATTCTCTGTGTTTATAATAACAAGTAACAGTATGAATGTATAATTTTTCCGTTGCATATTGACAGATGTTTTGTGGGGCACTACCAGGCTTTGTATAAGACTGAGGACTGATAACATTTATTTGTTTTTAATTCAGTAGTAGTATTAAATGAAATGCAAATGATACAAATAAGATTAGTTTGCATATTGATTTAGTCATAAAGTTTAGTTGGGGACTGTTATCTTGTAGATAATCTTCAGAAGCTAATTAAATTACGCACTGAGACCGTGCATTTTGAGTAGGCAGCGATTTTTTTTTTTAGTTTGGTAGGGGCGTCGACCGTAAGTGTAAAACTGAGTTTTCCGGACTGAAGGTATTGTTATTCGACCGCCATCCTGAAAGTAAAATCTTAACTTGAATTAAAAATGTATATCGATTATATCTTACAATCTACAGTTAATCTACAAATTTGAATTGCCGCGCAATTTTTTCTGGTAGTTTGACATTCATCATTCAATTAGCGAATTTCAGAGCGAATAGTTGCGTTTTATTGTTAGTTCGCTTTGTGTAAAATTTTGGTAGATTCCCTTGAAGAATCTGAAGGTAAAATTGAAATTTCTCATCAAATTACCTGGTATTGGAATCTTTCTATTTTGTTTAATTGCCTGGTAATTCTTTGAAATTATTCCGGTGATTCCCCGCATGTATAAAAAGAGTCAGATACTCGTTTGAATTAATATCGTCTTAAATTAATGTCGATTCTTTTATCAAACTATCAGGGACGTCTCGAGAGATACAAAACATTGGGAGAACTTTGTTGGAATTCGTGAAATTGCAACATCTTTAAGGACTTCAAGGTTGGACATTCTTCGATTGTGCAATATTGGAACTCTCCATTGGTGTTGTTCCCCAGTGTTACCAACTAGCGTGGGTGGAGCAAAGAGCGCGGTGTTGGCGGCTCGGTGATGGTGGCGGTTGATGGCGATGATTTAGGACGGCGACATACGATAGACTTCTACAGCTTGGCTATTGTAAGGTTAGGGTTAGAGTTGTATTCATTAAAACACGTGATTGTGCGTAATAATGTGAGGTTGGAACAGACTCGGCTAAGACTGGAGTCTTATCTTGTTGATGCTTGAGATGTAAGGGAACGATTCCCGCGCGTGTCATCGCGAGTTGCTGCTCCTTTACTGAGCAGCGGCTTTAGACTCTGTCGTCTCTTAAGCCCTGAGTATCCATGGGGTTGATGAGGGGGGGGGGGCCGAGCGCATCGCTCGCCCGCGCCCGCCATGGCATCCGAGGCAGTGGGTGAGTTGGAAGAGGCGGCGGGGCCGGCAGGCAGGGGCCCGGGGAGGGAGGCAGCGCCACGAGGCCTCCAAACTGTGCGGGTCCCTGTGATGTCTTGATGTGGTGGAGTCGACTGGTGATCGTTTTGGTGGGGGCGGGGACCGAGTGGTCCGAGCAGCACACCGCGGCGTCGGCGTCGAGAGACAGCGAAAAGAAAAGAAAACGGGTCCTTCAGAACCGGGAGGTTTTGGAGGGAACAGGATGTGGTTGGTGAATGGTGAGGGATGGGGGGGGAGGGGTCCGTGGAGTGTACTGTTCCGGCATTTGCCTTGACCTCTAGGGGAAACCACGGAAAACCCTAGTGAGAACAGGCGGCCCGGGGGGCGCCCGGGCCTTCCGAATGCGAGCGTAGTGCTAGAAGCGCGCTACGTCGCTCGGTATTTTTCTGGCTTGGCCGACGGTGAGGTGATGTTGTCGCCCTAGGTGGTGGGTGGGTCCTCTAGGCTCTCCATAGAGCCATGATGTCTTGGATGAATGCGACGGCGGCGGTCAGTATCCCGACGAGGCCGGAGGCCTCGCAGAGGTTGCGACCGAGCGTCTGCGCTGCCCCGATGATGACATCCATGTCGAGGCCGGGGCTTCTGGCTTGTGCGGTTGGGCCGTGCTTCTCGCCGGTGGTGGCGGTGGCGGCTGGACGGGCTGGCGTCGGGCGTTCCCGGGTCGTGTCCGCGGAGGGGCGCGCTCGTTGAGGCGGCGCGTTGTCGGTGGGCGCGTTCGCTGCTCGGGGGTACCGGGGGCACCCCTTGTAGTTGGCTGGATGTGGGCCGCCACAGTTTGAGCAAGTGGCTGGTGTCTGACGTGTCTTTCCGCAGCTCGCGGAGTGGTGGTCGCCGGCACATTTCACGCACCGGGGGGGCGCTCGGCATGCTCGTTGGGAGTGGCCGAAGCGTTGACATCTGTGGCACTGGCTGGCGATGGCCTTTTTCTTAGGGTGTTCTACCGTGATGGTGAGACTGGAAAAGGTTTTAAACTTGAAAATTTCACGTGCCTCCGGGGTTCTCTCTAGGAGAACGAGGACGAGAGGCATCGGGATCTTCTCGGGTCCGCGGCACATGCGGTGGACGGAGATGACGGGTAGACGCTTCACCTGGTGGAGGTGGCGCTGCACTTCCGCTGTTGGGATGGCTTCGGGGATCCCTCTTAGGACGGCTTTGAGGGGTTTGTTTTGGGCTGTAGGGTAGGTGTGGTAGGATAGGTGGTATTGGTCGAGGACTTGGGTAATGCCTTGGTGGTCTTGCACCGTCGTCGGCTGGATGGCAATGCCGCCACTCAGGTTTTTGGCCTTCGTGAAGCAGAGCTTCCGCCGTGCGAATCTCGCCGAGGTGTCCAGCCAATTCTCCTTCGTGTGAAGGATGATTAGTGGCACCCGTTGAGGACGCGTGACGGGGTCCCTGTGCAGGACGGCGTCTTCGTCCAAGGGGGCGAAGCGGTTAGCCGTAGGGACCGGTTGCGGTACCACCGCGGCGGGTTTGGAGCGTTTGGACTTCGGGCGGGTGATTGTCTGAAAGTCGTCGGCGGGCGGGGGAGCGGCATGCTCAGGCACGATGGTCCGGCTGGGGCTGATGGGCTCGTCGGGGTTCGGTGGAGTGTCTTCGCGAGGGGCGGCCTGCCGCTTCCTCTGGTTGTTCCTGGATGTGGGTTGGCGGCTGGTGGCTGGCTGGCTTGCTGTCGGTTGGCTTGTTGTCGGTTGGGTTGTTGTTAGATGGTGGAAAACCACTTCGCTGGGGGGTGGAAGGATGGTTGTATTGGCAGGACAGGAGTAGCGACGGTGGCCAGAGGGGTCTATGGTTACGATTGCGTGAGGGGGGGAAACTGGGAGGTGCATGTATCCAGTAGTGCGGTGCACGGTTCCTGTGTGCGGATTACAGTGGTAGGTGTCTGCGGGTACGGGTTCGGGTCCGTATTCTAGCGGCGGGGCTGAATCCATGCTGGCGTCTTCTTCTTCTTCTGTCTTGAGTTCAGGTGGTGTTGGTACACGTACCGGCGAGAGAACACCGCAGAGTGCGGTGAACTTTCAGCTATAGCGCGGGAGCTTCAGTACACGAACCGCAGAGAGAACTCTGGATTCGTGTGGTTGAAATCTGTGCGGAGGAGAGTTAGTGGCACGTCCGTTCGCTAACTCTGACCGATGCAGACTCCCGAACGATTCCCACTCGGCTCCCGGTATTTATGTGCGTAGCCCTGCGACATCAAGGAGTGAGATTGGTTCATGCTGAAGGCCATTGGGTGATGGTGAGGGAGTGGAAGTATTGTACGTGGTACTCCGGTAATGTTCGCCCTCGATCTTTCGACCAAGCCATAACCTTAGGTACCTCGATGTTTTATTTGTTTGTTTGTTATTTGTTTTCTTTTCAAAAATGGGAAGGTTGAGTTACATAAAAAATACTACAAAGGCTAAGATACATCGAGAATATTAAAAAATTAATTTACACAAAAATAACTAAACCTACAAGCTAAAAATTGTCCATGATTTCTTGTTTTTAAACTTTACACCGGTGTGTTACGCTCACTCATTTCCTTCCATTTTCGAAATCACGTTTCACTAACACTAAACTTGTCTCTCAGCGCTGCGACGACGTGGTGGGCCCTGGTAGACGTCGTAGCGGCGTGGCTGGTCGTAGGGATCTTGGGCGTTGTGGAGCCACCTTCGATACCCTTCCGGCGACTTCGATGAGATATATATCGTGTTTGGAAAGGCGGCAGAGGATACGGTGTGGTCCCTTCGTGTGAATCGAGATGCCGGTGCTCCAAGTGGCTGGCGGCAAGCTTGCACGTACTGATGCTGGTTGCCTCGGGCCTCCGCGTGTCTGCTCTCCGGGGATGATATCGGTGGTAGCTGGACGTCGGTTTTCCACTGGCCGGGATATAGTAGGTCTCGCCTAAAGAGCACGGCTGGTAGGTGCTTGTCCCACGTATAATGTGGTTTACTTGCCATTTGCATGCTGTGTTTTTTCATTTTTTGATTGCGTCGCTCGGTGGGGTTTTTTCGCGGCATGTAAGCGGCGACCAACCAGCTTTGCGTCCCCCATCGTTGGCCGATAAACTGAGCCCCGTTATCTGAGATGATGGCTCTCAGATAACCGAAGTGGGGCAGGACGTTTTCTTCCTTGTGACGGATGCACTCGGTGACGATACTTCGCTGAATGTAGTAGGCTCCTACCCGTCGGCTGAACAGGTCCGCGAAGATGTACTGGTGACTGGTGGCAGTTCTTGGATAAGTCCCGAGTAGGTCGTAGGCGATGAGTTTGAATGGGGTCTGAGATTGACGTGGGCTTTGAGAATCGGCGTGCTGGTTCGGGTGGTGCTTGTAAGAGACGCGCAGGAAGCAACTTTTGTTGAGGAGGCCGTCGGCAGTGCGATAGTTAGTGACGAAACCGAATTCGCTGCTTCTGGAGGCGGACTCCTTGTCGCGATGCTGGTCGGCTAGGCTGGTGAGGTCAGCTGAATTGCCCGTCGAAACTTTGGCAGCTTTGGAATTTGATAGTGGCGGCGGAGCAGAATCGGGTGGCAGGAGACGATCGGCGTCTTCGTCGTTGGCGGCGAATTCCGCTAATACTTAGTAAGCCGTGAACTTTTTTGACAAAATAAAAGCACTAGTAAGTTGATCTCCGAAATAGGGAACTTTTTTCTAATTTAAGTCTTTGTATCTTTTACGATTTCCTTTTCCGTCATAGTGAGATAGTAAAATTCGCCGTCTTAGAATTCCAAATAGTTATCCAGTAAGAAGCACGGTCAGCCAATTGACAGTATTGTGACGATAGTATTTTGTTACTAACAGAAACTCATCTTTTCGCTTTGTCTTAGTTACGATGCTTAGAAATTCTCTGTAGCTCTGGAAAAATGGTGGTCTTTCTTTTGTTTCAATATTTCAGTACTCTAGTCACTTGGCTACCGATTGGCCAATTTGAATCCCAACTTATTATTGGTTTGAATAGAGAGCTTTAGTTGTTGATTAGTTCTGAGACTTCTAATGGAATTACAGGTACTGTTCAGACTGCCTACATAAAGGGGCATGCTTGCATGTTAAGGACATCTAGAAGATGTTACACAAAATGGGTTTATTGATGCTTTCTAGAGCTGACTTATCTTGTTGAACAAATTTTTTCTGTTTTAGTAATTTTGTGTAAACACCTGATCTTCACGACTTCTGCAACTGCCACCACGGTAAATCAATTATATTATCTAGTATCTAGGATAATAGATTTTGGGCTGTCAGTTTTGATGTTAAAATCATGAATTAGTGGTTTCAATATTTATTTTTCAATGGCGACTTCTTAAAAAAGAAAGAATGTTGATTAAAACAGCATATATTTAAACAGAAATCTAATGGTTATATATAAAGCTCTTTGCTCGAACAGTATTAACAATAAACTGAATATTAGATTTGTGACCTAAATTAACATACGGTACATAATAGTGAAAGCTACCACATGTTGTATGCTTATAATTCATTAGTCCCCAGACTGTACCATTGTACACCAACAATGTTCCTCGACTCGCCTGCAAATTTAAACTTTATTAATATTAGTAGTACTAGTATTAGTTGCAACTCAAAATTTATTTTAAAAAGAAAAAAGAAATGGTCAAAATGTCGTATCTCTTGGGAAGATTTAAAAAAGAAACACTGTGGGTTGTATTATGAGCGATCTATTAAGCGGTCTTCAACTTAAGCTAAAAAATTGCATAAGGCTATCTTTCTCATTTTTTAATAGACGTCTATTGAAACATCTTTTAAATTTAACAGAAATCTTTTAATTTTCACCCGATTGATTTATAAAAAGGATTGAAGTGTATCACTGCCATCTTTATTTATTAACAGGACTTCTGGCTCAATTAATGGCGCCATCAACAGAGAATATATTGTGATTTTGTTAATCTTCATTTTTGAGAAATCGTCCCTCGTCGGTTATGACACAACCGACCACCGTCCCCGAACACCGTCCCGAACACCACCTCGCTGTATTACAGCTCTGTTCATCCAGTTTCATCATACATTCCCGCCCCCTTAAACAATATATCCGCACCCAACCCACCGATCAGACCTCCCGCCCACCATCCCCAATTTTCCTTATATTCCACCCTAAACACCGTCCTCATATTAACCCTGCAACCACCGATGATGACCGTACCGGAGTAAGTCAAGACATCAAGAGCCGCGACTGGAGGATTAACTTCACCGGGAAGACGAATCCCGTCGGCTTCGTAGAAAGTTTGCACGAAGTAATTGCTCGCCACAATATTCCGAAAGAGCAGCTATTGGTGTTACTACCCGAACTGATGTCCGGAACGGAAATATACCGGTATAGGATTAACCAGGCCTAATGGAGAAGATGGTCAGATTTTCTCTAGGACTTTTGCAATTTCTACCTGCCATCTGACTATAGGATCAATTTAGAAGCCGAAATCAGCAGGCGCATCCAGCACGAGAACGAGTCGGCTATGGAATACATTGCCGATATGCAGACTCTACTCCGAAGACATGTGATATGGCCCAGGAACAAGAATTGTTCTAGCTTCACCGCAACTTGTTACCGGAGTACCGTCTGTATGTTAAATTTCGGACTTCCTTCGCACTGTGCGAAGAGTTCCATCATGAGCTACGACCAAAGCGTGAGGTAAAGCTTGTGACTCCGGCCGGCCCCGAGAACCCATGTAAAGTAAAACAAGTAAGTCAGCCGTCCATGGTCCAGAACCAAGATAGGCCGGTCCCAACTGCCGGCAACCACAGATACCCAGTCAGGTACGTCGACCAGACAGCCAGCAGCTGTTTGTTGAAAATGCGGGCACTTGTGGACACTTCCGAACCGAATGCCGGAATCGATCTCCTCTGTTCTGTTTCCACTGCGGGAAAAGAGGTGTTACGTCCCGGAACTGTACCTGCCAGCAACCAAGAGGCTCTCCAGGCCATTCATTCTCGTTAGTATTCATGGACGCCAGTCTAGGGCTTTAGTAGACACCGGTTGCCCGTCTACATCCAGGGTGGGACGGGGTAACAGCTGACGCGGTACAAAAAGCTTTCCAAATTAACAGTAAAATTTTTGTTAAACTATTTAACCTATGTTTAAAACAGGGAATTTTTCCAGAAATTTGGAAGCATCAAAATGTTAGATTTATTCCGAAAGTAGGCAAAGATGATATTTTGAACCCTAGCAGTTTTAGACCAATTAGTTTGCTTCCACTTATAGGTAAAGCATTAGATAGGATAATTGCAGATAGAGTAGTACATTTAGTTAATAGTCAGGGAGGATTTAATGATAGGCAATATGGATTTAGAACAGGACGTACCACCACTGATGCGATAAATAAAGTTATAGATATTATTAAAGACACAAAAATAAAGGGAGACTATTGCGCAGTAATCGCCTTAGATATTGCAGGAGCATTCAACAATGCTTGGTGGCCTAGGATTATAATAGAGTTAGAGCGAAGGGATTGCCCGAAAAATTTGTTACAGTTAATTAGAAGCTTTTTTAATAATAGAATAGCACAGGTAGAACTTTCGACCAATACAGTGTCCAGGAGATTGGAAAGGGGCTGCCCACAAGGCTCGTGCTCCGGACCAATCTACTGAAATCTATTGTACGAAAGTATATTTAGAATAGACCTTCCAGAGGGTTGTGAAATTATAGCTTTCGCAGATGATACATTAGTGATAGTAAAGGCATCCCAATTTAAAACATTAAAAAAGAGAGAAGCACTAGACAAATTATTACAATGGGCAAAAGACGAAAAAGTTAAATTTAACGCGAGTAAAATCGAAGCTTTATTTTTTGGCAAAAGAGTAGGTCAAGAAAAACCAACATTTCGAATGGGAGAAGATAGAATTCACTGTAGAGATAGCATTAAATACTTAGAAGTCTTAATAGATGATAGGTTATCTTGGAACAATCATATAGATTATATAACACAAAAAAGAAAATTATTAGCGAATAGATTAGGAGCTGCTACCAGATTAACGTGGGGTTTTAGGGGTAGCTCTGCAGCTAGGATATATGAAGGGGTAATTCAACCAGGAATTTCATATGCTGCTGAAATATGGGCAGGGAACTTAAAAGTTAAACAAAAACAAAAATTATTAAGCGCACATCGAATTTTGGCAGTTAGAGCGGCAGCAGCATATAACACAGTATCAACAGAGGCAGTGTTAGTACTTAGTCAGATTACGCCAATAGATTTACATTTAAAAACAGAAGTAGAGAAAAACCAAATTTTTAAAAATAGATCAGAGGGAATTTTGGAAAAATTAGGACTAAATGGAAGAGAAATAGAAAGTAGAGCACATATAGATGAATTAGGACATCCGGCAGATATAGGTAAATTTAAATTTTTTATTGGAAATATGGAAAGGGAGGATTTAATTCAAATATATACTGACGGATCTAGATTAGAAGATGGTAGAGCAGGCGTAGCATATGTTATATATAATGAGGATAGGGAAATAAAACATGGGAAATTTAAATTAGGATCATGGTGCTCAATCTTTCAATGCGAACTATTATTAGCTATTAGAGAGGCATTAAAGTACGAGGGCTGTTTGACGGAAGCGTGACTTTCCGCTAGATGGCGCTGATATCGGTAAATCGAAAACATTAGCATATACGTCAGTCTTTTAGAGGCTTAACCTCCAAATTTCATGTCAATCTGTGAAATAGTATACATTTGGCAGTCATAGAAATCAATCAAGTTTGTGCTATTTTGTAAATATGGAAAAACGTGAATTTCGTGTTTTAATTAAACATTATTTTTTACGTGGAAAAACAGTGAAAGAAACTGAGGAGAAATTACGGAAATATTACGGTGAATCTGCTCCATCGCATGGAATGGTTTCCAAGTGGTTTAATTCATTTAAAACTGGCCGTATGAGCACTGACGATGGTGAACGCCCCGGGCCCTTACAAACGGTCACTACTAAGGAAATCGTTGACAAAATCCATAATATGGTAATGGCTGATCGACGTTTGAAAGTGCGCGAGATAGTTGATGCTGTTGGCATCTCAATCGAACGGGTGCATAATATTTTACACGAACATTTGTATATTAAAAAGGTATCGGCAAGATGGGTGCCGCGATTACTCACAGTGGACCAAATGAGAATTCGTGTTCAACCTTCAAATCAATGTTTGGTCATGTTACAACGTAATCCAGTTGAGTTTTTTCGCCGATATGTGACTGTTGACGAAACCTGGATCCACCACCATACCCCTGAGACAAAGGAACAGTGAAACAATGGATATCACCAGACGAACGTGCACCAAAGAAGACTAAAATTGGTCACTCGGCTAATAAGGTCATGGCGACTATTTTTTGGGATTCTAAAGGCATAATCCATATTGACTATTTGGAAAGGGGTAAAACAATAAGTGGCCAATATTATGCTGATTTATTGACCCGTTTTGATGTTATCTTAAAGAAAAAACGCCCACATTTGGCACGTAAGAAAGTGCTCTTTCATTACGACAACGCCCCATCTCATTCATCTGCAATTGCAACCGCTAAATTGGTACAATTACGCTACGAACTGCTTCCCCATCCACCATACTCACCGGATCTGGCCCCAAGAGACTTTTTTTATTTCCGAATTTGAAAAAATCTCTCGCAGGAAAAAAATTCGCATCAAATGAAGAGGTTATTGGTGCAACGCAGGCCTATTTTGACGAGTTGCCAAAAGAACATTTCTCAGAAGGCTTAAAGAAATTGGAAAGTCGTTGGACTAAGTGTGTAGCACTTGAAGGGAACTATGTTGAAAAATAATAAAAAAAATCTAGGCTAAACCTGTTCTTTATTGAAATGTCACACTTCCGTCAAACAGCCCTCGTACATTAGGGAGAACAACTTCGCATTTAGGGAATGTACTTTAAATAGCGATAGCAGATCAGTTTTATTAGCGTTACAGGGAATGCGACAACCGACTAATTTACTAGCGGAAACATGGAATGTATATAGGGAAGTGATAGATAATGTTAGAATTCAATTTAGACGGATAAAGGCACATGCAGGAGTGATAGGTAATGAAAGGGCAGATGAGCTAGCTAAGCAAGCAGCTGAAGAAGTAGGAATTAAAGAGATATTTAATTTTGCTTCTAGATCATTAGTTAAAAGTAGGATCGGGCAAAATTTAAAAGATATTTGGAATGATAGATGGAAAAAGGCAACTACAGGTAGATTGACAGAAAAATTTATTCCACATATAGAATTAATGAGAAAAATTGGGAGATTAGATAAAGATTTTAGATCTTATTTAGTTAAAATAGGTAAATTAAACGAGGACGAAATAGGATGTACATGTGGAGAGGGAGAAGACACCGCGAAACACGTACTGTTTACATGTAGGTTAGAAAGAAGAGCTAGAGAAATAGAAAATAGAAACTTAATTAAAATAGGTTATAGGTGGCCATCGAATATAAATGAGGTAGGTTGCTTAAGTAATAACTACGAATGGTGGGAGGAATTAAAACGATTCGCTAAAAAAGTAGACAAACTGAAAACACCGACACAAATTTGAATTTTAAATACGCACTTGAGTTGGCAATTGAGAAGATTTCCTTTTTTGTTAGACTCGAACCTTTACTTGTCCTAAAATTAATCTATAGAATTCAAACCTACCATAGACGGTCTGTCTAGTCAGCGCGCCAGAGTAATAAGGGAGCCATGGGGCTTCTAAGGATACGGGGCTTTTGGCAAAGGAGCTAAATGCCTCGTCCGGCGCAATTATACGGGCCTTTCGTCATGTAGATACGTCTCGTTGCCGGCTTCTGAGACGTTAGGCTTGGCATCCGGACGAAGCGACAACCCAGGCCAGTTGACGAAAGATAGACAAGAAGTGCTAGGGGAGAAAAACTATGATTAACTAAAGACAATAAATGTGAGGGTATAACAAGGGAGCTAGGTTTAATTTTCATAAAGCCATTTCAATTAAATACAATAGGCAAAGGAAGCAGTACGGTAAAGTAACCCTTTACGGCTCGGTGTGTCTTCTTTTTATTAATTACGTATTGATAGGGTCAGAGGGGAAGGGGGTTGGCGGGTTAATTTTTGATAAACGGTTCAGGAAGGCTTGAGATGAACCAATTTCATTGAGCACGTTCCATTTTATAGCATGATTATTACAACAGCATAGTAGAGAATGTAATATCGACGAATTATCGTATCATGGCACGTTCTCTACGACGTCATGCGTTATCCTAATCGGATCTCACATAATTTCAAATTTAAACGTCTACATCCAACTGCCTAAATTCACAAGTGCCACCGTTACAAACCAGGAATCCTTCCGAGTGATCAAGGCATTCCAGGCCAGGATCAAGATTCTCGATTGCGAGAGATCCCACCTCGTGCATTATATGCCGACATCGACACTGACGCATGAAGTCATTTTGGGAATGAATTTCCTGTCCAGCCTGAACCTGCACTTCGACCTGAAGACCGGGCACCTTTTTTTGGAGAACCGTCGAGTTCAATTCGGGAAAAATCCTGCTTTGGCGTTACACCATTGTCCAAACCTAGCCGTCGAACAACACGAAAGCGTGGACAAGGAAGAGTCAGCATCAAGCCACCGAGTCCACCAAGTAGACGTAGCCAGGAACGTACCACGATGGAGAGACCAGCGATTGACTGGAAGATCACCGACTTTGAACAGTTTTTCTGAGACCAGGAGAGTCCGCCAGCCGGAAGCATTAATCCAGACGGCCATGGATAAGCCAGTCATTCCAGGCTGCGGTCCGCCGTCCAGATCTGAGGACGCCAAGTCAACCAAAGAATGTAGGTTCGGACATTTTTCACATCGTGGAGCAGCCAGAGATGTCAGAAATTGAAGCCGCTGCAGAACCTAAGCTCAGGACAGCCGGTGTTGGCGATGCGGCCTGCTTGGACACCGCCGATGGGAATGCAAGGGGGAGAGCCGCCTCTTCTGCTTCCGATGTGGTCAATTGGGGACCTGCTTCAGAACCTGCCCCTGCCCCGGTAAGCCGTGATTCAACCAGTATGGCAAGCTCCGCTAGGAAACCAGTGCATGCTAGTGCTAGTGTTTAGTTTATTGCTTTTAGTGAATTTAAATTTTACCGCCTCTTGTAGGCGTTCTTCGAAAAGCGCCGCTCGCTTTTCTCTACGAAGTAGAGACGGTGTGTAACGAAGTTACTTTTGTTTCAGTTATTTACCGATACGAATTAGTAGATTAGGGTTAGCGCACTCTGTTTGTACCAATAAGCGTAGCACATGGCTGAGAAATCGGGCATCTGTAGATTTAAGTAAGGCCGAACTCTTAATTACCTTAAATTTCAAGTTAAAAGGATGTTATTAAGTTTGATAAATAATGAAGAATACTTAAAAGTTTGAATTATTATTAGATTGTTACGCTAATTACCATAAGAAATTTAAAAGAAAATTGTTTAAGTGACAACATCAATTTGTAAAAAACAATTTTATCACTGGTCACAATGGAGAAAACACTTAACCAATTATACTAATAAACGCACTAAAACAATCTCAGCAAATTTCAAGCACAATCACAAATCTACCTAGCAAAATTACTTCACAAAAATGAAAAAGATTAAAGCTTATTAACGTAAAACTTTTACACTCTTTTGATGACGTCACACGATAAAAACAATTTCAACCTAACGGTCTCAACATCGAGGCGCGCTGATTGGTGGAATTGCATGCTTGTTATTTGACAATGAGGTTAGTTTTCAGATGTCAGATAATGACACTTCGCATGCCAAGAACCTAACCTTGAAGTATTTAATTTTAATAATTTTAAATAGAGCATAATTATTTTGGTAGCGGAATTAAGCAAAGATATGAATTGAGTGACATTAAAAATAAATTTGTTAAACAACTTACATCGCAACTTTTAGCCTGCGAATAGAAAAACACAGCGCAAATCATGCTTGATCTCCATTCCTTAAATTTTTGACAATCTGATGCTTTTCCAACTAGACCTTGTTCCACCCATAACCTCCATCCAGGATCTGTTCTCATTGTATAGTAATTCTTGAAAAAAGAAAGTACAAAATATCTTGCTTTCAAAATAAATAAAAACAACTGTAAATACCATATCTTTTGTCCAACCAACTAGTATATTTCTAGCATTATTAGATGGTTTTATAACTTCTTTTATATACACAGTCTTGGTCTGGTTTATTCGCACAAGGGGCGTTAATGGTAAAAGACCTTTTCGTACACTATCACCAAGTATTATACCATTACTCTGTTAAAGATTCATTAAGATACATAGTTGCGATTTTATTTTTGTAACGTTACCCTAAATCTAAGTAGCGCTAAATCTACATCTGGCGTTTTCAAGTTTGATTTGTAAGCTTTGTGACATATCACTTCTCTGGCTTCTTCTATTCTTGCTTCACTACTAATTAAACCAACACGTACCGTCACTCTAGAAGGAGTTTCTTGCGTTCTGTAATAAAAATAATATTTTAGTTAATCTACTTTGATAAAAACCTTTACTGACCTGGATACACAGTCACATAAAGTTACAATCCATGTTGTTGTTAGTATCATGCCTACACAGATTGGCTTTGAATCGACACGTATAGAAGCCTACAATATATCGTCACGCTCAAAATTACTAATAAGATTTTATTTTGATGTCACATTACTTACTGCATATGTATAGGGCACAGGGTTATTGTAGCAAAGCTTTATATTTGTAACAATAAACAGTAATATGAATGCTGAGGTTTTCCAATTCATTTTGCTAACAAGATTTGGAGGTAGTACCAGGTTTCTTAAAGCATGCTTTTCACCAATGTTTTATTTATAATTAAATGCTTGATTAGATATTATTATGTGTGAACAATCATAGCGTAAACATTATAATAAACGATTTGAACAATGTGTTTAGGAAATTAAAAATATACAGTGTGTAACCAATCGATAGTTAAAGCTCTGCACTACTATAAGTACGAAAGCAGTACTAAAAAATTCCTACTACTTATACTTTTGTTTATGTCATTCAAGTTTTTAAATTAAAAACATAGCAGATGTAAGTTATAGTGCAACAACCTATATAATATAGAATAAAATACTGTAATGTAATATTATATACCTAGTTAGCATTTTCTTTTTATCATTTTAACATGATGTTTTTATAAAGTTAGTCTGATAATAAATCTTGAACGGATAACACCAAAGGAATTAAAAAGGGAATATTTTTAATTCGGGGTTTTTGGAAAATTTGTTTTTTTAAAAACCACCAACCTCATTTGAAACTTATAATCGGCGCAGTTCGGCAGGACGTTTTCGTGGGAAAATTCATTGTGAAAATTTCCTGTGAGTGTTAACTTGTAAACGAAAACCGAAACCTACATAATAAACTCAAGTGAGAAAAATAAAGTAGTGCGACCACCAGCAAAGAGGCGGCACTCCGACGACTCCATTGTGGAAATACCAGGAAGATCCGGTTATGCGAGTGGACGTAGCGGTGTTATTAAGTAAATTTTTTCGTTCATGACAGACTCCTCTAAAATTCCTATTGATTCCTTTAGTGAAACCAATCAGGACTTAGAGCAATTTTTAATTACTAATTTTAACAAATTAAAAATTAATACAAATTTAAAAATGGCAACACCATCTAATGTATCCAACCAACCTTCCCCACTTGTTTTAGATATTAAAAATTTGTCTATTATTCCAAATTTTGATGGAAATGTAAATAAATTACACCGATTTATTAATGCAGTCGAATCGATTTTAAATCACTACTATGATGATAAAAATTTAGGCAGTTTCCAAAATGTTCTTTTATTAAACGGCATTTAAACAAACTTGAAGGTAGGGCGGAAGAAGTTATAGCTATTTATGGTTGTGGCAGTTGGAAAAAGATTAAAGAAACGTTATTGCAAAACTTTGGCGATCAACGTGACGAAAATTGTTTAAATCAGGATCTAGTAAATTTGAGACAAAAACCAGGTGAAACACCTAACCAGTTTCACGAAAAAGTTATGCATTTGTTAAACACCATTCGTAATTACGTTGATTTACATTCTGAAGAACCAGAGAAAACTAGTAAGAGAGATTTCTTTACAAAGCAGGCATTAAAAACATTTTTAGCGAGTTTAAGGGAACCTTTAGGGCCCATAATTAGGGCAATGAGACTTAGAACTCTTGCGGAAGCTATGCAGTACATTAACGAGGAAGATAATATAAAATATTATCAAAAATCGAATTAAATTGAAAACAAGAAGCCTTCACAAGTACATAAAACCATCCACCAATTTCCACAAAATCACTATTATCCAGGCGCTTCGCAAATACTCAATCGTCCTGTAACACAAATACCCCAATTTCGACCAAGTCAATTCCCTCAAGGACCCGTGAACATCCAAAGAAATCCTAATTCTCCTGCTAGAAAGTTTCCAACAAACAGTCAGATTTTTGGTAAACCGGCGAACGTTCGGAAACCGGGTACCAATATTCCCACAAACAGACCAACACCAATGAGTATTTCTACTCTTAATACTTCTCATGTAAAAAACCCAAACCCTGTCAATGCATTTCAAAACTACGGTCAAAAGCCAAGGGTGATTTCTGAAGAGCTATTCAATACAGAGTTCGATGACCAATCGAACAACGATCTAGAATACGTTTATGACAATCAACAAGCTTACGAAACCTGTTATGTTGATGACGAGCACTGTAAAGATTCTGAATATGAAAATTTTCCTCAGGGTCCGATATCAACATCCCGACTTAATAGAGCATTATATTTCCACCAACAAAAAAGAATTACCCTATATCCAGACCTCTAACCCCCCTCTCAAGCTCCTAATCGACACTGGTTCAACTAAATCCTTCATAAACCCTCAAATAGCTTGCAAATATTATCAAGACAAAATTATTTACGAACCTTTTACAGTCTCTACAATTTTTCAAAGCTCATCTGATGATTATCGTGCTGAGATACCAATTTTTCCAGAATTCAATTGCAATGAAAATTTCACATTTTATCTTTTTAATTTTCACAATGTATATGATGGACTCATTGGACTTGACAACCTTAAACTTTTGAATGCACAGTTAGACTTTATAAATTCAAAATTATACACCCCCACATGTGTCATACCAATCAAATACCAACCTTCTTGCCAACAAACTTTCAAAAATTTCAATTTAAAAATTAATCCGCATGGTCGAATTGTAACTGAAATTCCTGTAAACCAGAGGAATGGTGATGTTATAATTCCGCAACAAATTATTCAAAATTGCAAAATTTCAGAAACCTTATCCGTGGCTAGAAATGGTTTGGCTTTAGTAGAAATTCTAAACGAAACTGACGATGAAATCAATCTATCTTTAACAGATTCAATTAAGGTAATTCCTTTTGTCAAAAATAATCACGAACTTTACCAAATTGATGTAACATCTAATAGCGAACAAGACTCTGATACCGGAGACTTGATTAGAACATGCCATATGGACTCCGAAGAAAAGGAACAAATACTTAAATTGTGCAAAAAATATTCTGACATTTTCCATAGAGAAAATCAAACGTTAACATTTACGAATCGGGTAAAACATTGCATAAAAACAACAGACGAAATTCTGGTGTATACTAAGTCATATAGATATCCATTTATACATAAACCAGAAGTGGAGCGACAGATAAAATCCATGTTGGAGCAAGGAATCATCCGGCCAAGTAACTCGCTCTGGTCATCACCAATTTGGGTTGTCCCAAAAAAAGGCAGATGCCTCTGGGAAGAAGAAATGGCGCATTGTGGTAGACTATCGCAAGGTTAACCAGAAGACGATAGACGATAGACGATAGATACCCCTTGCCCAATATCACTGATGTGCTAGACAAATTGGGAAGATGCAATTATTTCACCACACTAGATTTGGCCAGCGGGTTCTATCAAATTGAAATGAATCCGGAAGATACCTCAAAGACGGCCTTCAACGTAGAAAACGGGCACTATGAGTACGTGAGGATGCCCTTCGGACTCAAGAATACCCCTGCGACCTTCCAGCGGGTCATGGATGATGTCCTAAGAGGATTGCAGAACGATATTTGCCTAGTGTATCTAGACGATATAGTTATATTCTCAACATCCCTCCAAGAACATGTTGTCAACCTTACCAAAGTATTTCAACGCCTACGAGAAAAGAACCTAAAAATACAACTCGACAAATCGGAGTTTCTAAAAAGGGAAGTGGCATATTTGGGTCACATTGTCACTCCTGAAGGCGTAAAACCAAATCCCGATAAAATTGCAGCCATTAAGAAGTACCCACTACCTAAAACTACGAAAGAAATAAAAAGCTTTTTAGGTCTTTAGGTTACTATAGAAAATTTATTAAAACTTTTGCACGTATAACTAAACCATTTACGCTTTGCTTAAAAAAGGATGCTAAAATCAAAATTACTCCACAGTACATTAAATACTTTGAGGATTGTAAGAACTTATTAACAAACGATCCCGTCTTCCAATATCCTGACTTTTCCAAAGAATTCAATTTGACCACCGATGCAAGTAACGTGGCGATAGGTGCTGTGTTGTCACAAGGACCTATCGGAAGTGACAGGCCAATCGCATATGCTTCAAGAACATTAAACGAGTCAGAGCAGAACTACAGCACGATTGAAAAAGAGCTTTTGGCAATCGTCTGGGCTACAAAATACTTTCGACCGTACCTCTTCGGAAAAAAGTTCAAAATTATCACTGATCATAAGCCCCTGCAATGGCTGATGTCGTTAAAAGAGCCGAACTCCAGGCTAGTGAGATGGCGATTGAAGCTTGAGGAATTCGAGTACGAAGTCGTGTATAAAAAAGGAAAAGCCAACACTAACGCGGACGCTCCATCTCGTATAGAGATACACACCAAAGAGTTTTTCAGGTATATGAATGAGTTTAACCAACAACTGAAACTAAGAAATCCTGTGGATGATGACAATATGTCAACAGCTGTCAACATAACTGAACCCCCTGCATTGCAGGATGTTACAGAAATAAACGCAGAAACTGATAATCTTGCGAGAGGATCATCCGAGGAAACTCTTACCGGTAGCGAACCAGAAATCGAGCAGAATCCTAGACACTCGTCTGAGGAAACACTTACCGCAGAAGAAGGTGATCCTGACGAAGGTGATGCCATCCATTCAAGCCATGAAGAACCAATTCAACAAATTCCATCATCCGAAAGAGCACTTAATACATACGACCATCAAGTAATAATCGATTTTGTTTTACATTCGCCAACTAAACCTAAAATTCAACAAATATTTCCTACCAAAAGACGATTACTTGTTCAAATTTCAATCAATGGCTTAGAAAATGACATCATTAACTTGTTTAAAAATCACCTAGATCCAGATTTCACTCATGCTATTCTTTTTAAAAATGAATCATACGTTCCGCAAATATGCGAAATTGTTCGGAAAACCTTTAGAAATTCGGCTTTTAAATTGGTAAAGTGTAACACATTATTAGAAGACGTCACCGAAACAGAACGACAGCAAGAAATCATAAGAAATTATCATGAAGGTAAATGTAATCATAGAGGCATTTTAGAAACAGAAACGAGAATACGAAGATCCTATTATTGGCCAAAACTTAGAATAGACACTACTCACTACATAAATTTTTGCGAAGTGTGTCAAACCAACAAGTATGATAGAAATCCACCCAAACAAAAATTAATGATCACGCCTACACCATCGAAAGCTTTTGAAATTTTTCACGTTGATGCTTTTCAAACACAAGGCCAAAAGTTTTTGACTATAATCGATACATTTTCTAAATACGCGCAAGCATATCCTCTAACAGGCGCATCAGGTATCGAAGTTGTCAGAGCATTCGTAATTTTCATGACCCATCATGGTCTGCCAAATTTAGTAATCATGGACAATGGTTCCGAACTAAAAAATTCAGTAGTCCAAGAATTCTTTAACACTCATCAGGTAAATACTCATTTTATAACGGTCAATAACCCCCAATCTAATGGTACAATCGAAAGGTTTCACTCCACTCTCATTGAACATCTACGTGTACTAAGGCTTAAGGATAAAGGTAAAATAGATATATTGAACCAAATGCCTTATGCAATTTTAGGGTACAATAATTCGATTCACTCAGTGACTAAGCAAAAACCAATTGACATCATTAATGGCCATTTAAACTCAACAGATCCATTTAACATAAACATTAACGAAAAATTGTTAAATAATTATATCCAGGAACATCGCGACGCAACTAAAGAAATCTATAAAAGGTTAAACGAACAGTTAGCTAACCAAAAAGAATCTGTTATTGAAAATCATAACAAGAGTTGCGAAGATCCATTGACCTATAACCCCGATACCGATGTATATAGAAAAATTACCACTAAGTTGCTGACAAAATTCGCGAAAGAAAAGGTAATAAAAAACAAAAAACTCAAGGTAAAAGCTTCACGTAGAACCTATCATAAACAAAATTTGAAACGTCCACCGGTTAACCAGCAGAAATTGTTGCAGATGCCACCTGGAAACCCTTCAAGAGGTAACAATAACCAACCTCAACCGGAACCCAGGAATTCTACCGTACAAATTTAAAACCCATACATTCATCCGTTACTTTAACCTAGAACCCACTGGAAATGAAATAGCTCTTATAAAGCAGCATTGCCAAAATATTAGTTTTATTATTTCAAGACGTAAAAATCAATATTTCTTTAAATTAGACAACCTTCAAAGGGCTATATCATATCAATTATATTCGGCAGAACAAAAATTCAACTCTGAGTCCTAACATTCGAGTAAAACGAGGTCTTATTGATGGATTGGGAACAATCATTAAAGGTATTACAGGAAATCTAGATGGAAATGATGCCGAACATTACGATCAAGCAATAAATGATTTAGAAAATAACCAAATTCAAGTTGTTCGAAAATTAAATAAGGAAATTTCTCTTACTACACGAATTATTGAAAATTTTAATGAAACAGTTTCTCTAATCAAACATAAACAAGAAGTTATAACCTCTAACTTAAATAGAATACAATTTGAGCTTAAGGATTTAATGTTCAATCTTAATGATTATTTAGAAACCAGAAACATTTTGGATCAAATTAATTTAACCTTCAATTTAATTCTACAATTATTAAGTGACATCGAGAATGCAGTCACGTTTGCTAGATTAAACACACTTCGTAGTAGTATTCTAAAAATCGATGAACTTGAATCAATTGTACAAACTGCATTAAAATATTATTCGTCAGAATCATTACACATCAATACCTTGCATCCACTTGCATCCTGGATACTACTGCCCAGATGGCAACCTTGTGAACGGAATGCAAGAAGAAGATTGCGTTTTTCAGTTGTTACAAGTGGAATTTTCAAAAGAAAGTTGTCAACGAACCCCGGTGGAAATCACCAAAAGCATCGTACAACAAATCGACGAATCTCATTACATAGGAATTTTCCTGAATGAAACGAAAATTCAAACCGCTTGTCGTCATTCGGACCTCACCACGTTAAAAGGAAGTTATTTGATATACCTACCTATAGGATGCCGTTTCCAAACCAATGATTTTAACTATGTCAACGAGAAGGAAGTCAGCAGAGGTCAGCCAATGCTACCACCTGAAATTAATATTCGTCGTGGGACTTCAGTTACCAATCTCACCAAGATAATAATTAAAACTGTAAACCTTGATAAAATTCACCAGCTGCAGAAGGAGCAACAAAATTTAAAACCATTAATACCAATTTACAATAAAAACTCTCCGATTAATCTTTGGATTATTCCTATCTATGTTACGTGATCCTAGTCTTCGCTGGAATCTACCTTATAACATGTTGCATTCGAAGAAACTGGAAAAGGTTGAAACAAGATGGACCAACTCCCGTTGAAGAGCAGCAGCAACAAGATCCCTCAGCACGCCCTGTGGCATTTTTCACCCCATGAAATTGATTTGGGTATGGAGGAGTTATAGTGCAACAACCTATATAATATAGAATAAAATACTGTAATGTAATATTATATACCTAGTTAGCATTTTCTTTTTATCATTTTAACATGATGTTTTTATAAAGTTAGTCTGATAATAAATCTTGAACGGATAACACCAAAAGAATTAAAAAGAGAATATTTTTAATTCAGGGTTTTTGGAAAATTCGTTTTTTAAAAACCACCAATCTCATTTGAAACTTATAATTTGTATAAGCTTTTTTGTTGGTTTCTAAGATATAACAACAACGTGTCTTACATTTCACAGAGTTAGCTAGAATTTTTTATTTAGTTGCATAAAGCTATTGCTCGTCGACCAGTATGACAAATCTTGAAATTTCCTGCACATTGATAATAATAATTGCTGATCGCTTTCAAAGTTATTCTGTAATCGTGTTTTCGGTTTGAGTTTGGTTTTGTTTGTTGTTATTTATTTATGTGTGTAAGACACTTAGTTCTTAACGTGAATTTATTAATCTAAAAAGAATAATTAATTTACTGTCATGTGGTATAACAAATTAACATAATAACATGGCCTACGTAATTCTTACTATCTTAGGTACTCTAAGATAGCAAGAATTACATGTATTTCTAATTTTTTGTTGTTTCTTAATTTACCGTGTATTACTGTTAGTTATTTTTGTTTTATTTTGCTATTCGAGCTAGTTTTCTTTGGAATGTAATATAAATTCGAAGAGTACGCGGATATCTACACAATTTCTGAAGAATGTTGTTGGAATTCTAATGCTGCCGCAGCTCTCTGCGCTCAACGCTATCCTCCTAGACGGCATTCTAGTCGTATGGTGTTTCGTAGGCTAGACCGAAGGATAAGATAGAGAGATGATTCTGTTGCTCCAGTAATGGTGGTGTACAATGAAGAATACGCAGTTCCGCGTGGTGTCCGTTCGGTGTAGAAGTCGGCAGTGGTTCCTCGCTATGGTCTCCTTTGCCCGTGTCAGGCGCGCCCGACCCGCCGGTGTTCCCCCGGCTGGCGTATCCTTGTACCCGCGGTCTCCTGACAACCTTCGTTTATGAGGGGCGAAGGCTCAGGAGTAGTGTCGTCTTCCAGCCGGGACCTCACTGCGTTTTGAGATGGCACAGGCTTCCGCAGCCGGTGTTCCTCTTCCACCCGCGTACGTCGTTATCTTGGAGGAGAATCGCGTCACGGGCTGAGGTGTTAGTAGGTTTGACGGCCTCAAAGTTCCTCTTTGCCACTGTGACCGTTTGCTCCTAGCGGCCGGTACCGAACTCGCTCTTTACGAACGCGCGGGTACGGGATGTGGCCCTCAAAAACCATTTGTGTGTTGCGTCCTTTCACCATTTGCGCGAGTTCATGTTCTCCTGATGTGCACGTTGCTTGCTTCTTTTTATTATCCACCATGGATCAAAATCCGAAGCTACCGCCCATATCCATTGCCCCTGTTGCGGGCTTCCACAACAGCCTTCCACAACTTCAACTCCAACATCGACATAACATCAGCTAGGTAGAAGTGGGCACCTAGCAACAGCCGACTTACGCTACACCAGGGTCAATGACCTGCACAACCACCACTTCATTAAGGCGCTACCGCGGGCTATTTCATTAACTTCTGAAGTTTAGCGCGGTAGGGTGTAACAACGCTTTTTAACCCCGATTCTTTCACGTTAAAAAGGTTACTTACTCAAATAACAAACTTGCTCATCAGAAATACAATCCGGCTTAAAAGAGACTCATCTCGTTTGGGCTGCAGGTGTCAATCAGCTTTAAGTCAGAGTTGGATATTCACATAAGGGGATAAACAATAAATCTGCCGAGTAGTTTTATTTTTTAAATACAACAACGTCAATTAAACCAAAGTTGTTGGGCGCCAATGTTTTTTGTTTATAATAAAGGGAAGAAAACATAAATTCCCAGGCAGATTTATGATTTATCGATAAAACACAAAAACAACAACATAAAAACTCAAATTATGTTTTATTGTATTGCAAAAACCAAAAAACCAAATTATTTAAATCAAAACATCAAGCAATAAACTTTGTGCTTTTCTTAAACAAACTGTGATGACGTCATCGTTATTTTACATTTTAAAAAAAGCTCAGTTATGTAATTGAGAGACCAAATATCATTTAAAAACTAAAACAATCTTATTTTGTTCAGTTATTTACATATATCCTTTTAATAAAGAAACGAACTTTAAATAAAATAGTTTGAAAAGGTAAAAATAAATGAACAATGCAAAAACAAGCCTTTAATAATAATTGTTTATATCGGCAATAACCTATTCAACGTTCAGGTTATACAAATATTTCTTTTAAACAAGTTTTCAAAAATTCGAATTTAACACAAGAGTACAATTTTAATACACAGGTAATTATTATTTGTCGCACTCAAACTGGTTTAAACAATGGTATATGCACGTGTAAAAATGTAATTGTAAACTCACCACTTACCCCAATGACCGAAAGTGGTTACGCCCATGGAATCTTCGGTAGCGATTTCAAAATATTGCACCATATTACCTTATGCAAAATTTCAGCTCAACAAATTGTACAAATGAAAAGAACCAACCAACCTGTTGATTGTACGTCTTCTTTTACAATCATTTTTTTATCTCAGATCAAAACGGAAGGAACACGCCCAAGAAGAGTGTCAACCCTTCCGCCAAATTTCAAAACGTGAACTGACTAAAATGATACAAATTAAAACTAAATAAAAAATCGAAGGTCTAGGGTCAGTGTTTCGCTTTTTTAAATTAAATTAGAATTTCCACAGAATTATCAAACACAAATAAATTTTTTAGACGGGAGAATAACAAATATTCAAAAAAATGTTAAAATCGAACCGTTGAAGGATATTTCTATGGGGGATTCCCCCAAAAACAATAAGATCCGTATTATCCTCTAAAAGATGATTTTAAATAAGAAAAACTTGAAAATACAGAATTCCTAATTCAATTTAATGAATGAACAAATCAAATTTTGAATTCAACGATAAATTATGTAAATTAACATAAAAAAGTCGATAGTATGCATTCACATTATTCTTGATCTGGAGCGAGGCTGGACGCTGAACGCTGCTTAAAGCGCAATTGCTGCACCATTTTCGTTAGCATTGCCATTTGTCGTTCTAGACATTCCAGTGTTGTACCAGGCTGACCTGCACAGCGGTGGTTGAAGAACTCGCTGGAGGCTGACTGACAACAGCAATGCCGTAGCGTGGGGCGGACGCATTTACCTCCATGATGTTCTCAACGATCGCAGCCAACTTGCCAAGGTCGATACCGTCGCCGCTGGCTACCACCGTACAGATGATGCTTTCTGCCAGGTCTGTGCCTGAACGACTTTTAAACAGGAACTTGACGCCTTTTTAGACATAACTTTAGACGAGATTTGGACATCATTTCACAACAAAATTAGGCAAGCAGCGAATTATGGTGCTGATTGTGTTACTTCACACTAGTGTAAATATGTTGTAGCTGTTGCCCGATTATTTTGTATCTTTGTTAAATAATTACTCAGTTTTTAAGTTTGTACAGACGTTTAGTTGATCTGCCCTTAATTTGCATATCTTTTGGATTAATTAGGAACAAAACATGAATGGTTTTTGAACATAGTGTTGACGACTTCTGGACGTACTTTGGACGACTTTTGGAGATAACCCGGACAAAGTCTGCATTAATTCTGAACAAAATCTGGGTGATTTCTGGACATAGTATGGACGACATTTGATCAATTCTAGATATAATTTGGATATTTTTTGGAGAAAGTTTGTACTACTACTTTTGAACAAAATCTGGACCGTTTTTGGACAAGTATGGACGACCCTTGGACATTATTTGGGCGACTTTAAGACAATTTTCAATCTAAATTAGACATCTTTTGAATAAAATCTGAACTACTTTTGGACAAAGCCTGGACGATTTTTGAACATAGTATA
The DNA here is from genome assembly GCA_011009095.1 of Ignelater luminosus. Taxonomy (NCBI): domain Eukaryota; kingdom Metazoa; phylum Arthropoda; class Insecta; order Coleoptera; family Elateridae; genus Ignelater; species Ignelater luminosus. Next base: position 47,370 of record VTPC01000765.1, on the reverse strand, counting down.
GACAACTTCTGGACATAATTTTGGCGATTTTTAGACAATTTTAGTCATACATTAGATATCTTTTGGACAAACTTTGTGCTACTTTTGGACAAAGCCTGGACGGTTTTTGAACATAGTATGGATGAATTTTGGACGTGATTTAGGCGACTTTTAGACAATTCTAGGCATAGATTACACACCTTTTGTACAAAATTTGTGTTACTTTTGGACCAGACTTTGACGCCTTTGCGTGACTTCTAGAGATAATTTGGACATTTTTGAACAAAATCTGGACTAATTTTGGACAAAGCCTAGATGGATTGTGGACATAGTATGAATTACTTTAGAACATAGTTTGAGAACTTTTTGACAAGATCTGGACTAATCTTGGATCAAGCCTGTACGGTTTTTGGACATAGTATGAATTACTTTAGGACATAGTTGGGGCGACTTTTAGACAATTTTCGACATGAATTAGACATTTTCTGAACAAGATTTGTGCTACTTTTGGGGCAAACTTTACCGGTTTTTGTGCATAGTATGGTCTACTTTTGAACAACATTTTTGAAACTTTTAGACAATTTTAAACATAAATTAGACATCTTTTGAATAAAATCTGTGCTACTTTTGAACAAGACAATGACGCCTTTTGACATGATTTGGGTGACTTTTGGACAAGATCTGGATTAATTTGGTCAAAGCCTGGTCAGTTTTTGGACATAGTATTGGCGGAATTTGGGAGACTTTTTGACATAATTTGAACAATACTAGACATATGTAGTTTGGGTATGTTTTGGATGGAATTTGAATTGGTTTTGAGCAAAATCTGGATGGTTTTTGCACATAGTATGGACGGCCTTTAAACATAATTTAGAAGACTTGAACATAGTTTGGAGAATTCTGGACATGATTTGGAGATTTTCTGGACAAGAGCTGGGCGGTTTTTAGGCATAGTTTGGACGACTGTTAGACAATTCTAGACATGATTTGAACATCTTTTGGGCAAGATCTGGATTAGTTTGGAAAGGAATTGGTTGATTTTTGGACATAGTACAGACGACATTTGGACATAATTTGGACATTTCTAGACATAATTTGTTTTAGACGAAATCTGAATTACTCTTAAATAAAACCGGATGGCTTTGAACACAATATGGACGACTTTTGGGCTTAGTTTGCGGAACTTTTGGATATAATCTGGACAATTTTAGACATATTTTGGATATCTTTTGGACAAAATCTGGACTACTTTTGAACAAGTTCTGGGCGTCTTAGAAAAGTTCTGGACGACTTTTGGACAAAGTTCTGACAACTTCTGAACACAATTTGGACGACTCTGGTACATAATTTGGACACTTTTAGATATTTTTTGAATAAGTTTTGGACAAGACCTGGACTTTTTTTGTACAAAATTTAGACCACTTTTGGACATAATTTGGATATTTCTGGATATAATTTGGACGTTTTTAAATTATTTTTGGATGTTATTTGTACGTCTTATGGGCGTGATTTGTAGAATGATCACTAGATCAGCGGATGTACAACTTAATTCAAATGAAATGTAAACCAAAATTGGATCTCTAGTAGACGTCTGCTAATAGGCTCCGATGGGCGGTAGAAGCGGACGTCCAATGGATGTACAACTTACACTCAAAGATATTCAACGTATAGACTAAAATTGGATGTCCGGTACAGGTCCACTAATGGTCCAATTTGCGTCCATAGACGTTCGGTGTTATGTGGGCCGTTTTATAACCAAATAACCACGATTTTTGATTAACTGTATAAATGTACGGTCGTGTTTGTTATGAACTAAATGTTTCAGGGAGATTGTGAGCGGTCTAGGTTTTGGTTTTAAGAAAAACTGTGATGTCTTGCATGATGATGAAACTGTGAACTGTGACCTTGATTTTGAGAAACTTTAAAATGACTTTACAACTGGTCGTACATGTTAATCTTTTATCTTTCTTAAGTATTCTCGTCTTGTATAGCTTTGACCTTTAGTTATTTAAAGTAATTTAAAAAACAAAAGTTACATATGAGATTCAGTAGTTTTCCATATGTGTTGCCTACCTGCATGCGGCGAAATAAATTGGGCATTGCTATGACCATGACCATTTATAATTCTTATTCTGGCATCTAGTGGATCCTAATTAAAAAGGTAGGTTTATACATCGGTAATGTGAACGCAAATGGATTTTATATAATGACAAAGTTTAATATTCTGATATTTTTTATTTATTTTTTTATTTTTATAAATTACAATAACATCATCCAGCATTAAGTAAACTGTGAAATTACGAGAAGCAAGTCATTTAAGATTTATTTAAATTTGTTTAATACCAACTTCTTTTAAAGTTTCCACTTCAGCTTTATCTTTCATAATCGACTGCTTGAAGTATACACTGCTCGTGTCGATGATCGTATTGATTGTATAAGCAACTTGAGGATTTTTTAATATTGATACGTGATTTCCTTCGAATGTAGTTGTCTCGATAGGATTCTCAAACCATTGCTGAAGCTTGTAATCTTCATCGTAATTCTCTATAGTATGTCGAGACGGTTTAAAGAGCCTCACCATTGATTTTAGTTTACGGAATTTCGGTTGGTATTCAAGTACCGACTTCACTCGGTGGTAAGATAACATACATACTCGTTTTTGGTATTCTTGAGAATGAGGCGTATCTTCCGGTGCGTGAGTCATTGCCAGCTTTACTCTTTCTTCGTATGTTTTACAGTTGTAGATATCCATCTGAAATGTAATAGTTTTAAAATAAGAGAATACGCGATAAACGTCAAAAGATACCTTATGCTTCATAACAGTTTCGATTGGTATAAACAATTGCATTAGAGCACACAAAATGAGAGTTTGTAGGAGAGCTTCGGAGTTCATTTCAGGCACTTGCTGTTTGATTAGGTCCTTGTACATATCTGGCGCTCCATCTATTAATATAACTCTGCCTATACGACCTTCTGCTTCCAGTAATGCAGCCAATTGCATTGAGACAATAGTACCATAAGAATAACCTACAAGCGTAAATGGTGTTGTTTTCGGTAAGTTTTCTTGTATGTTCTGAAACAATATTAATTGTTAGTTCACGTCTTACAAGTCAATGGAGTAATTGAAACATACCGGAAGTAGTGACATAGCTAATTCTTCAATTGAAATTGCAGATTGATTGGTATAAGTATATTGTAAACAGAAAGCGTGAGACGACAGATTCGCAGCTAAAGGTTCTAATACAGTTGCCATTCCTTCGATACCAGGCAATATGAAGACCTTAGGAGCTACAGATTTTTCCTTAATAAGACTTGGTAATCTGACCATAGGAATGGTAGAAAGTTTCTCATCGCCCATGTAACGGAACAACATGTAAACACCTTCAGGCATTTTTTCTTTATCTTCGGAGTTCTTTTTATGATGTTCATTCTCTGATGCTTTTTCTTGCGCAACTTCTTGCAACCTTTAGTAAACAAAGTTCATGTTGAGAGTCAAATTTTTTATCTATCTTATATCTACCTTGCAAATGTCATACTTCTGATATCTTGTGCAGTTAAGAACACTTCATATTCTCTTTCTAAAGTTTGTTTGATTTCTACAGCCATCATAGAATCCATACCCAATTCTGACAGGCTAGAATGAAGACTGATGGTTTTCAAGTCACGCAGACCCAAGATGTTCTTAACAGCGTCGACAATATTATCGGCACCTCCAGCTCCGCCTCTCTTCTCAGCTACCACTATGCTTGAGACTACAGGTTCATCTTGTTTTAAAAATGTGTCAATTACGCTAAGACAAGATGTTACTCTTTGTTGTAAAGTGCCGCCAATTTCTATTTCCGTTTGAAGTTCTTGCATTTCTGCTACTAAACCAACCTAAAATGTATTACATGTAGATAGTTACGATTTTGCATACTTAAATGCAACCCCACCTCCCCTATGGCACCCCATTGTATAGCCAAAGCAGGATATCCATCTTTCTTGCGTTTCTCACAAATTCTTTCCATAATTGAATTAGCCATACCGTAATTAGTTTGTCCGGGGTTGCCACGTCCGCATACCACAGACGAAAATACCACGAAATATCTACATAGAATATCATAGTTATATTTATAGTTAGGTTATAATATTTTACAGAAACTTACAATAATTCAGGGCACATCTCGCGGCTGACTTCGTCGAGATATTGAGTAGCAACTGCTTTTGGCGCCAACGAGGTTGCGAAACTATCCGCGTTTTGATTTTCCAGCAGGGCATCTTTTAACACGACCGCCAAATTGAAGATAGCCTCGACTGGTCCCGTTCTGTTTGCTTCTTCAATCACTTGAATACAGCCTTCTTTTGTTGTTGTGTCTGCAGTGGAAATCTTTGTATCAACACCGTAAGAATTCCAGATTCTAAAGCGAGTTATAAATTAAATCGTTGTTTTGATTTGTATCTAAAATTGATAAATACCGGATCCTAGAAGCTTGATAACCATTTTTAACGCCAGTTCTTGATATGAGAATTAGTTTTTTAACTCCACGCGTGACTAACCAGTCAGCTAATTCAAGGCCGAATCCTCCTAATCCGCCACTGATTATGTAAGACTTCTCACAGTTGCCGTAAAATCTAAAAAACAATTTAGTTAATTAAGAAAGTTCTACGCGGTGGTGACTTATCTAGGTGTATATAAGGTTTTCAATGTTATTTTTACTTTTGTTTTTAGTATCTTCCAGCAATCTTATTCTTAATTTTTAATAATATGTAAGTGCTGTAATGTAAATGCAGCAATTCCGCAGCTTTAACGAACGAGCGCGTTGGCTGAGTAGTCAGGGAGGCTGCGTGGCATATGAAAAGATCAAGGTTCGAATCCCGCCGGACACCTCATGATTATTTTTATTATTTTTTTAATTCTTATTTTATTCCTACTAATAACAATAATAATAATAATAATTTATTTCTAACAAAAAATTTTAATAATTCTACTAATAAGAAAAGCTTTTGATAAAAATAAATTATTATTATTATTTTTATTGTTATTATTGTTATTAGTAGGAATACAATACAAAATAAAAATATATAAAATAATCATAAAACATCTGGCGGGATTTGAACTCTGGTCTTGTCGAATACCACGCGCCCTCCCTAACCACTCAGCCAACGGGCTCGTTTGTTAGAGCTGCGGAATTGCAGTATTTACATTACAATACCTTACATTTTATTAAAAATATAACTCGTTAATAATACGTAAACAAAATTAGTCACATCATGTGCAGTCTTTAATTGTTAACATTTTTTGTACCTACATTATTGCTGTAGACTATTGTAGGGATAAATTAGCTTGACTCGCTTTACCATAGTGGGACGCTCTCAAGGCGCTAAGCTGAATGAATTAACCTTTCAAAAACAAGTACTGACAACCAAGGAAGGAGGAAACTAGATGTCGAGCAACACTTTGTTCTTATCTAACCAATCCATTCCCAAGATCAAATCTGCGGTTAACGTCGGAATGTAACGGAATTTGTCGGTATAAGTGCTAGCACCGGTTTTTACGGCAAGACTAAATCCTATTACGACAGCGCGACTGGTATACTGGCTAGATTTGAAACACTAAGTTGAACGGATTCATCAACATAGGAGTTAATGGATATCTACAAGTGTCTCTCGCTAATTACTACAGGAATGAAAATAGGGCAATCAACAGTAAACAGTGGGGAGGCTTCAGAATGGACCAATTGTTTAGGCCTCCGGACAGCGCAACTTCCCACTGTCTGGAGCAGTACCAGGACAGGAGCAAAAGACTCTTAATGGACTTAATCAATTATGGATTGTCAGGTCTTTTTTCAAGCCTACAAACACGTTAATTCGATCCAGTACGGTTCAGAAACCTCCACTCGAGGCGAACTGACGGTATTCGGGTTGGAGGTTGCGGTTTACAACGCAATGACGTAGTCACTATCATTTTCGTGTAGCATCTGTTGCCTCGACTAATTTCTTCTTCCAACCTACTGTGCTCTGCCTTGAGCTTACTCCAAATTTGTTAATTATTTCGTTGTCACGGTATCATAGTAGGACGTTGTGGCTCAATTAAATAGAAACTCCGGGTAATACGAGGGGATACCCAAAAGTAACTGGAACAGCGCTGCGGTGGACGAGACTTCCGTAGTAGTCAGAAACAATGATAAATGTTATACTTATAAATCTTCAGATTTAGAGATTTATAGTCAGCTCCGGAACGTTGGTTGATGCATTTTGACGAAATTTAGCACCATCTCTTAGTTGATGATTTTCCCCTATAGGAATTACCGGGTGAAAAACTTTGAAACTTAAATCAGGAATAAAGTCCGAATCCGAAAAAAAGAAACTTCGATTGTAGTGTTATTAAACATGGGGGTGGATGTGTAATTAAAATTCGAAATGGTGTAACTTACGTATGTACAATTTTCCCTGCGACAAGATACGCTAGAAGAGGTCTACTACAAAATTCCAAAATTACTCAGCATCACAGCTGGTTAATTAAAATAGCATCTACAAAAAAATTAGAAAAGAGGGGTTAACTGCACAATACATTAAGCACAATTTTTGACTTCTTAGAATCTGCTAATTGAAAACGTTGGTAACAAATTAAGTTTAATCTCCATAATAATAATAGTACCTGGATATTCCATTAAACAACTGTGGCTGTGGTAGAACATCTAAGTCGGCTTCTTCCTCTCTTAGCTTAATGATAACCTTTCCTATATGTTTACCACCAGCCATGTATCGGAAAGCTGGTTCTACTTCATCTTGCTTGAATATCATTCTGCTGAGTGGTTTAATCCATCCATTCAAAAATCCTTTGTGGATAGAATCAGCCACTTGAGCTTTAAGCGAGGGATCGCCGGTAAAGTAAGCGTCCAGCATAACGCCGTGGAAACTGCGGCCATCTCGAAGTAAGTTGAGACCGATATTGTTATTGCTTGCCAAATCGAATTTTCCTATTTCTAAGAAGTGGCCACCAGGAGCTAGGCAACGTACAGAAGCTTGAAGCTTTTCTTCTGCTAGCGAATTCAGAACAACGTCCACACCACGCCCGTTAGTTTCTCTCATTACCATCTGCTCGAAAGATGTATCACGCGAATTTCCAATATGGCTCTCTGGAATAATTTACAAAATAATCTATTTCTTATTTGTTTTCAACATGATTGAAAAAAAATAATATGTCAATAAAGAAATGAATCATTTTCTACACGTACCTGGTATATGCGGGAATGTTTGTCTAATGAATTCTCGCTTTTCTTGGGTACCAACAGTTGTGAAAATCGTACATTTATGAAACGTTGCAACATGTATAGCAGCTTGTCCGACTCCACCAGAACCAGCGTGGATTAAAACGGATTCCCCCTCTTTTAAATTAGCAATCTAAAATTTGTTCGTCTTGTGCAAGCGATAAAATTTAAATAAAACTAACAATACCTTGAAAGCATGTAACACGGTACCGTATGCAACTGGAATTGTTGCAGCGTCTTCCATGCTGAAAATTTCTGGTATTTCTAGTACTAGATACGAATCGGCATTGATTATACTTGCTAACCCGCCACTAGGTATCATACCCAAAACTCGTTTTCCACTGCGTTAACAAAATTTCGTTTTAGAAACATCAATGACAACAGTAGAATAATAAATAAATAAAATAAACATTTTAAAAATTAAAAATTGAATTTTTCTATTAAGAATGGTATTGTCCGTATTTACGTTTCCAAGGTGGCCAATTGAGAATTTTCTAAAGGTTGTAATTTAACAAAACCCAAATAAAAGTTGAGTTTTGCTTTGTTTCCTTGGTTACCAAGTAAATATATTACGCCATATTGCATTTATAGTGTTTCGTGCGGTCCAATTAAACTGAGTTATAAATCGTATAAGAAACTGGTGGACTTGGCACGACGATGTATTTAGAGTTTGCGGGATCAACTTGTTTTTGGTCTGAAGAATGAAGTAGTAATCGAGGTAGGCAGAAAAGAGGTTAACTTGCATTGTTGCGCTAATCGTGGGAGAAACCATAAAAAATTAGTGTTTTGCTATAAAATTGAGGCAAATACTTATGTTCAAAGACGAAATTTTATTGGGTGGGAGCAGTAATAGAACAAAAACTTTTGGTTCGGCTACATGTGATGCAGTCAGTAGTGATTTCTTTACTTGAAATAATATTAATGTAAATGTTGCTGGTTCTCGTAAGGTATATTTAAGTTTAGGGGGTAACATATCACCTTGAGGTAGACACAAAGACAGGTAAATCAGGCATGTCATTTGGAAAATTTCAAAAGTTACTTAATATACCTTTAAATCCGGTAAGTTATAGATCGAATGTAATTTTTGGCCAAAGTATCAAAGCAGTAGGTGAATTTGAAGTTAATGTAAAGCTCAGTGATCGTAATAATGGTATTTGGCTCCATGACCTACTTGTATTTGTAGGTGACCAATTTAATGTATTTCCCAAAGGATTCCGCGAGTTTAGATCAAATAAGGGGCTTTTTTTAATTTGTGTTCAAGCCGTCAAATGCCATTTTACCACGATACCTTCAATTGTTTTAAATTGCCGGAGTTTTTCGAATATTTAAAAAATTTGATAATCAAGTTGGCCGTTTTTGGGGTACAGTCATATAAGCTTTTTTTTGCAACTAATACTCCAAGGTATCGAATGAAAAAAGAAAATTTTGCACAAGTTCGCGATAATGGCCAACTACGACGGGTCAATTCGAGTTTTCAAAATATTTTAACCAAAAGGCAATCGAAGGTCGTCCCTACCCAAGTCATATGTTGAGTCTTATAAACCATTGCCTACAAAAAACATCTCATCTTGGTCGGACGTTTCGTTCTGGAGATTTGACGATCGTCTTTTGTTTTCTTACCGGAAAAACGTTAAATACAAATCCGCGAACGCGACTAGCTTATCTCTTCCCGTTAATCGAGAAAACAATTTTTCAAATCAGATTTTGCTTATTTTTTCGCGACTTCTAGTGGCAAAACCTGGAAAGGTAGCAAATTTGTTAAATTAGTTCTATAGACCTATTTCTAAGTAGAACAAAACGCCGAAGCTCCATTTCGATATGTTTCAAAAATTCAGTTTCGACCTCTCTCGTAGACTGCGCAATTTTTTAGTAAAATTCAAGTGTCTAAAAACTCAACGGCCTATAGTAAGTTCATATGTTGGCGTTGTCTTAAAAATAAGATGCATTACATTCCTCTACAGAAATTAAGCCTACTTTGCCATATAACTTTTTTCCATAAAGTGCTTCATTTTCGAGGGTGCCCGAGTTTATTATAAACAAGAAATCCTAACACCTTGTATCTCGAAAGATATTTAACAGGATTAAGAAGTTCTTATAGACTCATTGCTTTCTTGGGAGCCACACAAAGCCAGGGACCGCAGAAGAATTTTTTTTAAAGATATCCAGTATTACCACCGAAGATAGCAATCTTTGCAAAGGTAAATTCCGACCGCTAGCGGCCCTAAAGAAAATAAAGTTCGATTTTTATTCTTAGTTAGGAAGAGTAAAGAGGTAAAGGTATTGCCACCGACGCGACACGACGGAGGCGTTGTTGAGAAAAAAAAACCGCTAAGTTGGCCGCTATAGGCGGCTTTAGTAAGAAACTGAATCGTGACCCTTGAATCACCCTAAGAAGATTAAAAAGTAGGCGGTATTGTTGAAAACATGAAGCGCCGTAAAAATAATAGGGGGTGAAGTCGTGAAACCGCTAAAGTAAAGCATATGGGGAAGATTTTATTTTTTTCAAAATTCCAGTGAACGCTGAATATGAGAGTTGTCGGTCGTAAGGATAAGGATAGATAGAAGGTTCAGAGCGGGTTTAAACTGTTACCGCCGAAGGCGGCGTTGTTGGAGCACGAGGGTAGGCCACCGTAGTAGGTGGCCTTAAGAAAGCGTGGTTCTAGATCCATGATACCTTGCCTTAGAAAATTAAAAAGTAAGTAAAGAAACACAGGGCGTAGGAGCTTTTGCCAGTGAAAGAGTGCCTATTCAAGATACAACGCTCTCAAATGGAGATCTTACAACTTGTTAAGATAACAAAAAATATTGTAACGAGCTATCCCTCGAACATACTAGAGAAATGTCGAACAGTCTCGGCGTTGCTGGTCGAATGTGCCGGAGAGATCTCGCACTGTCCAGAGTTGTGTGAGAAAAGGCGCGAACCTTCTAGATTCATCGAGAGGAACGAGGAAACGTATATAAGTGGTAGCATGAATAGAGCCAGTTAGTTCTGCAGTAAATAACCGCGTGTAGTTACGAACGAAATAAATGTAATTAGTGATAAATAAATTATTCTGTACATAAATAAATAAATAAGTTAGGGTAAATAAATACTAGAAATAAATTGTAGTAAACTAAGTAAAAATAAATATTAAAAATAAATAGACGTTTTTGTTAAAACGTAACAATATTTTTTGTAGGTTACAGTTTTCTCGGCCGCCTCTTATTTTTAATGATAAATAGAAGTAAGCGACGAAAAAGATCTTATGGGAACAAATCTTATACAGGGTGTTAGAAAAGAAGTGGCGAAAACTCTAAGGACTTGTAGTACTCATGGAAATAAGTAAGAAAGTTTCCATGAGCATGCGTCCGGAAATGCGTCATTTCCGAAATTCACAGTTCCATATCTTGATTTTTTTAATATTTCAAAAACAAGGAATGAAATCGTCTACATGCTGGTTACTCTTAGGTGTCTACTATTCTACGGAATTTTGTGTTTGATGTCTTCATCAGAGATTGGGCATTACAGGGGGGTGGAGGCTAACCCCCTGCTTTAGGAAAAATTGTTACGCCACTGAAAGAATTAGGAAAATTTTCTATCTTCGGAATTAACAATTGATTTCTAGATTTTTCAGTGATGTAACAATGTTTTTTAGCGTTGGAAACTAGCCTTCCTGCAATTCTCTACTTCTGACAAGGACATCACACACAAAACTACGAAAAATAGTAGAAACCTTAGAGTAACAAACGTGTATAAAACCTCATTCCGATATCTTATTTTGTTCGTGAAATATTGAGAAATCAAGAAATTTTAAATAAAACTTTCCTGTCTTGTATCTTAGCAACAAAAAGGCTTAAAGGAAAAGGAAATGCTTATTTTTGTTGGGGAATGCGCTTGCCAAGAATTTGCAGTCATTTTCGAAACACCTTGTATAACGAAAAGGAGACATATTACTTATGAAAGAATATAGATGCTAGTTGGCCATGGTCACTGGGGGTTGTTATTTCGGTTTGACATTACTAAAAAGTGTATTTAATTATAAGTACAGTTTTTAATACCGATTTTGATGCAGAAGAATAATTAAAAATTGTTTAAAAAATTTTTTATTAAGAATCGTGTTGTCTGTATTTACGTTTCCAAGGTGAATTTTTTAAACGTGCACTATTGGTTGTGATACAGCAAAGCACAAAAAATGATAATTAAATTCCTGTTTGTTTTCTTGGTTACCAAATAAATATATTGCGCAATATTACGCCATATTGTGTTGGTATGGTAAGTACGTTAAAACAATATTTTTCCAATTTTTAAAAATAATTCTGAATGTTTTGTTTTGTAGATGAATACAGGGTTTGGCCAAAATTCAGCACAAAAAATTATAACCAAACCGGAAAATGATATAGTACATACTTGAATTAATAGAAACGAAACAAAAACTCTGCTTACGGAAGCGTTTCTAGAAATCAGTTCTGGAAGATAAAATATTTATACCTTGCATCACGTCCTGAAAATTCAAATCCTTGGACATTGTATTGTTCTATACGATCTTTAGTAATCACATCATTATTGATACGCCCGGATGCCGTCATGATATCTCTAAAGTTGATTGAGGCATAGTAAATCTAGAACATTATTTTATTATTTAAGACAAAACGTAAAAAATTGTTTAACACATACATGTACTAGTGTGTGTTCTGGTGGCAATATAATCTTAGTACTAAGTGGACCCTCGATCCATCGCAGGCTAGAAAGGTCACCTCTGACCGTAACATTATTGAAGACATGCTGGCGTTGGACAACAGTTTCTTTTGGTATTGGTAAGTGCCTGTACGTACCCCATTTTCCATCTTTATATATCATCTCAATTAAACCTTTTTTAAGTTGTTTCGCATAAAATTCATCTTCCACATCGAACTTGGGGGCATCCTCATCAACGATGTACACACACCTGATATTCATGCCTCCTGGTTCGCGTCTAAGACAGTTATAGAATCCTAATATGCCACTCAGAGGTGCATTTTGAGAATAAACTATAACTTTTTCATCATCCTTTACGGCCTTTTGTAAAGTAGGCAACCAATTGAAATCCTTATTTTCACTGACCTCAATAATATTATGTGTAGTAAATTCCACAGATTTACGTAATAAAACGAGCTTTTCGCTATCTGTCTGGTGTATTGAAAGTATATCCACTCCGGATAATTCCTCTTGATCAGCTTCCGGATTAAAGTCCAAATCTTCTCGCGATAAAAGCATGCCATTTTCTTTAACGGCTCCCAAGGCTTGTTTTAATATCTAAAAATGAAACTCTAATACTCTCCAATACAGTACGGCTGCTTTCAGGCGAGCGGTTTTTTACCGCACGGCACTACATTTGCGGCGGCAGATCTTGAAACGTGTTCACATAAGCGAATTATTTACGGTTGTTTTGATGTTAGTTATCAATTTTCCGTACAAACTCCCCTGGTAGATAACCGTGTGATGATTCCGCGCGATGGAGTTTGTACGAAGAATTGATAACTACATCAAAACAATGAAAACAATCTGCTCATGTGAACACGTTTGAAGATCTGCCGCCGCAAATATAGTGCCGCGTGGTAAAAAATCGCTCTTCTGAAAATACCCTAACGGTTTGGAAATTGACTGTTACCTCAGGTCTGCTGCAAATTTTTGACGCAATTACCATAGCACAGGAGTGACTCTCTGAACCCAACTTTTTATCTTCTACGGTTATATTTTCCAATTCCATAGGTTCTTTAGAGAAAATAATAATTTCAGGCTGAATTAGTGGTTGATCACTGAAAGCCTGACGAACAACGGGACCGAGCGGTTTCGCGTCTGGTTTCGTAGCTTCGTCTATAAGTTCTGCAGTGCGGTGCTTGATTCCATAATTATTTTCTAGGAAAATTTGCACATTTACACGTACAGATTCTTCTGTTGATAATTCGGTTTCCAATGGGACAAACGTATGTTTTTCTAGAACGGGGTCGGCTAAAACTTTTCGTCTTGCAATCGAGTTAGCAATCAAGCCACGAATCTCAATTCCACCAGACCTAAGATAAGCAAATTTAATTAGGAGGAAAAAATAATAGAAAGTGCTATTACTTGATTATTCCTGTTTCCTTATTGACATAAACGGGCAACTCTGGTGTTTCACCAAACTGTTTGGCGTAACGGATGTGTCGTCTAGCATCAACAGCTAAACGTTCAATACCAGTTGGCACGTAGAGATTCCTAGTGTCTTCTTGTAACAGTTTTATTTGCAGCATATTATCCATAAAAGAAATCCAGTTACCAGTCCATTCAACCAGACCTTTGGTTCCTTCTAAATTGGCTTGTTTGAGCCCGCGAAACGCTCCCCTATAATTATGATAATGATAATCAATCGAAGAAGAAGATAGGCTAAAATTTGCTAATTTACATGTAATTATATCCTCTAAGCTTTAGCTCTTTATAAATATCTTTTGTTGTAAATGATATAGTTTCCTCATCTTCTGGCGGTAACGGCAATGCTACTACTTCTTCCAAAAAGTCTTCTGGGACGTATATTCGGCCGCTTACAATAGCTTGACCCAATTCTGCTACCTAATTAACGAGAATCCCTTCAGTTTAAAAAGGTTTACACATATCGTCCGTTTTACCTCAAACTGGCCAGTTCCTTTTTGCACCATCACAATTAATTCAATAGCACCGCCTCGTGGTATATTGGTTGCCCTGTGAAACTTGACGTTTTCAAATACAATAGCCATGTCTGATAGGAGTATTCCCAACATCATAGAGAATGTTTCCCAAACCATAATTAAATATCCCGTAGCAGGAACTAGATTTCTACCTGTAATTTTTACAAAAATAGATTTTTAACATTTTTTTGCTATCCGTTCCAAGTACCGTCAATAACATGTCCTGTTACAAAGCTCCAGTCGCTTTCTTTGACAGAAAATGAAATTGTTCTTTCTCCAGACTTCATTCTGTCTTGTCCTCTGTAAAGTGCTACATACCAGTCTTCTTCGTGATTCCATTTTATTAATGGAGAAACCATTGGTGTATTTAAGCTGACTGGCCACTGAACTTTAGGATAAAGATTGCTCAATTTTATGGAATAACCTAACTCATGCAATCTAAAAACATTAGGTATTAAATATTTTTCCAGGTATCCATATTTAGTAGGAACTTACCGTCCTAAACCGATCAATAGTAAATAAACATAGTTTTCATCTTCGTCTGTTTCGTATATCAAAGTTACCTTGGTGAAGTTTTGAAGATCTAAAGCTTTTGGTCCGATCTCTACTAAGACACTTTCTGATGGTACCAAAGGAATTGCTTCGTTGAAGAATATCGGACTCAGTAAATTGTTCACGAAATATTCTGCTGAGGCGTCTTGATTTTTGGCTGAGCCTGTTGTTATCCATTTGGACGAACGTGGTTTCGGTTTTGGTATTAATTCTTTTAAATGTTGCGAGAGTTTTGAACCTAATCAAATATATAAAATTGATATTTAATTATTATCAAATACCTTTACGATAGTATTGAACTCACGTATTTTTTCCAAATGTTTGGAATGAAGCCCATAGTGGTTTAGATTTTTCTTGACGGTTACATCTTTCTTCTTTAGATCATTAACTAATTGTTCAACTTTCTGCGTAGGTCCAGCAATGGTGTGGTTTTTATTAGAGTTGTGAGAGATAATTTCTACGTCATTGGGCAAAATGGATTGAATCTGAAATAAAATAAAAGTTCACTATAGAAAGATGGAAATTAATACATCAAAGAAGTTTTAAAAGCTAGTCATTTAAGATTGCTCTAAAGTACCTCAATTTTTCAATTCTCTTGGAACAAAAACGGACCTCTTGTGTTTGAAGACATGCCCTGCTTGGTCCTCCAATACGCCAGACTTTGCCCTAAACTTACCACCTGTACATTTCTTAAAAAATTATGTCGTACATTCGACACGGTTTCGTTTTAGAATGTAGATTGCAGTATGACTCCAAAAACTGACCCTCAAACAGTTAACGGATTTTGCCCTCCATTAACATTTTCGCTCTCGTTCTCATATTTTTACCGCACCTAACAATCTAATTCTCAACTCGAACAGACCAGTCGTTTCAGAGTTACAAAATATTAATCAAACAAAAAAAAAACAAATTACGATCGATGATACACGGATCCTCTCAAAGACATTCTCCCACCACACTTAACAGTTCAAGTCCCAGCTGGGTAGGATCAGCCGTTCCTGAGATATGGAATATCTGTCTAAAAAAATAAAATTAGAGTTTCATCTCGATACCATCAGCCGTTTCTGAAATGTAGTATATCTGCCAAGAAAAAAACAAAAGACAGTCGGTGGTGTCAGGATCGTTTAAAAGTCGTTCACCCATCACACTTGCCAATTAAAGTTTCAACTCAAGAGAACCAAACGTTCTTAAGATATGGAGTATACGCCAGATCAAAAACAAAAGACGATCGGAGGCCTTCGCGTAGTTTGAATAGGCCTCCAATCGTCTGCCATTACAAAACGAAAAAAGTCTCTCTCTCTCTCTCTCTCTCTCTCTCTCTCTCTCCCAAAACAAAAAGAAACAAATAAAATCCAACCGCCACAAAGATTTCCTTCGAAGAACCGAAAGTTAAAAAAAAAGACGATCACGATTGTTAGAACCGAACAAAACACTGCACGCCCGCTTGCTTCGAAGCATCTCCATAAGGCCCGTTGGTTAGACAAAGAACTGCGCCGTCGGTTTTTCAAAGTCCCTAACGTCTTTACTGGCGAATTTCCTACACTTTCGGGAAACCATCACTCCCTCGTTCCTTGTGTTTATCTCACGGAAGAGGATACGTGCAGAACCAAGAAAAAAGGAAAGACGTCATCTTTACCTTTTAGTATTATTTTCTACTGCCTCTAGCTCTTCTAAACCGATAGAGTAACATTGAAGTTAAAATCTAGGATCTTGTAGTTTATTCTGGTTATTGATAACAAAAGAATCTAGTATAACTTGCAAGCAAGCAAACAGTTTAACTTATTTCGATTATACCGTGATTCATATTCGAGAAGTGCTGTTTCTGCCGTGTGCCGTCAAGATAGATGTGTTTTGGATAGCCACCTCCTCTCTTAATTTGGATCTATTATACCCATTATTTTTTGCATTTTGTTCTGTGCGCAGGAAGCGTAGTTTGAAAAGTGAAAGAGTAAAAAGTCAAGGTAAATCTAAACTATAGCCGTGTTACATTCACCCTAGGATTTTTTTTTGGTCACTCTTAATGGTGACATAGAATACCGCAATAGTAAGTATGCCGGAACATCGTTTACTTCGACAATCTGCAACGAAATCCACTTGCCATGCCACAAACTTCAATGCGAATTCACTCCTTGCATTCCGCGATTCGCTCAATCACGGTCGCTAGCGTACCCACGAGCCGACCACCGTTTCCGACTGAAAAGGAACTTATTCGTATGGCGGACATATAAACTAAGAAACTAGAAAAATGCAGATTTACTCGAAAACGAAGCATTTTTAAAGAAAATTTTCGTGACAGTATCAACGACGAGGAAACATAGAAAAGTGGCTTTTTACATAGAGGCAATTTTAAGTCTACTAGGCCCATCGGAAATTGCATTGGTTGGACAGAGCAAGGGCTTACACGCTGTGTTTTCACTTTGCTTTATACTTATTTCTATCTCGCTTCCACTACAAGTGACTCCAATATACTCTCTCCAACCAATGCAATTCCGCGCGTGCGGCTAGTGGCTTGGCCTCTCCTTTGTAATATTTACTGCGTTGGATAAGATACCTCTCACAGCCATTTCTGCTCGGGATCGTCTCTTGTTCTTGTCACTCAAATCCGGATTATTATTTGAGTGTCAAGAATAAGAAACAAAATAGGTGCTAGAGGTAACTCACCGAACGCAGGGATTGCTGTGCTCGTATCCCGAAAAGAAGATGAGCGAGCATTGCAACGGGTAAATGGCGTCTCGCCAAGTTCGTCATAAAAGGTGCCAAGAATTTTCGAAAACTGTCTCTGTCTAATCAACGAGGCTCATAGAGCCTCTTCGAAACAAGCAACCGCGTAGCGTTTCGTACGGTTCCAACGAACGCGATTGCGATTTCTTTTTTGTTTTGTTTTTTGTGAATTTTCGGTTTTCAGATAGAATTTGTTCTTTTTTTTTAAGAGAGGGAGAGAGAGAGAGAGAATAATCTGTTTTATCTTCGAAACGGATCGTGGTATTGACTTCGAATTCTTTTGTCTTGCATCATAGGTCGAGCGGTATGGGGAGGGGGAGTGTTCAAACTGCATCCTGGTCACCGATTATCTTTTGCTTTTTTTTGACAGATATCCTCTGTATTTCAGGAACGGCTGATGGTATCGAGTTGGAACTTCGATTGCCAGACGTGACGGGAGAAGAACTTTTGAACGATCCGGGCACCAGCGAACTTCTTTTGTTTTTTGACAGGTATTTTGTATTTCAGGAACGCAGGGTCGTATCGACTTGGAACTTAAACTGTTTGGTGTGGTGGGGGAATAAAAGGCTTTTAAACTATCCTGGCACCACCGATTTTTTTTTGTTTTTTTTTACAGGTATCCTGCATTTTAGGAACGGCTGGTCGTATCGACTTAGGACTTGGACCGTTCAGTGTGGTGGACGAATGGCTTTCTGGAGATTCAAGTAGCATCGTTTTTTGTTTTTTTTTTGACACACAATTCGCATCTGAGGAAGATCAATGGAGGGCGTCACTTCAGTCGTCATTGTATTTAACTCTATCAAAATAATTAATGCATGCCGAAATCCATTAACTGTTTGAGGGCCACTCTTTAGAATCTTACCTGCTAAAAGGAAACCAGAGAACGTATGTTTAGTGTATAATGTTAAAGGCTAGAAATACTATACTGTAGCTTCTACTTGGTTTGTTAAAATATGTAACGAAGAGCGAAGTCAGTCCTTCGGCTACCGATATTGGCGTTTTGGAGGACCAAGCATGACATGTATTTGCAAACAAAAGCCACCCCGATCGCGCCAGCTTTAGTTATGGTATTACCCGTTTAAGCCGTCCTTAATATCTCATCATCCTTGATACGTGCCGTTTAAAAATAGGAATGGTCAACAAGTGAATTTTATATTGCTAATCACAAGATAGAAGATTTTAAAGCACGACAAATTCTTACCTCTTCCTTTGTCAATTCCACTTCGTAGCTTACTACATTGTCTTTGTTAATACCACGTAAGCTTTGCGCTATATAAAAAGCACACAAAACGGTTTGTTCTAGAGTCAACGCATTATCCACATATGCAGCAACTAATTCACCAATGGAATAACCAATAATGTGATCAGGAGCGAGTTCAAGCGTTTTCAATATGTCGACAAGAGCAATTTGAATTGCAATATTTCCCATGATTACATTTTCAGTAGTTGTTGCAGCGCCTTTATTTATAACTTCAGTCACATTAAAGCCTTTTGGTGCTAAGATATTTTGAATCCTTAAAAGAAAATTGAGTAACTCTCGGTTCTTCGAAATTTTAGACTACCACATACCTTTGTATTGTTGCTGCAAACAATGGAATTGCAAACAAGTGTTTTCCAATCTTCAACCATTCTTCACTAGCACCACCGAAGACGAAACAAGCTGGTTTGCTTTGCCCATCATGCCACTTGCATGATCTACTTAATTCTCCTGTTTTAGACATGATTGTATAACCACGATAAGGATGACCAGGTATGGTGTTTCTGCAAAACACGACGTAATAAGCATCACGGTATTGTATCGTAAAAAATTTAATTCTACCCAAAGCATTGATGTAATATTCTGACAAATTCAACATCAAGAGGTCGCTTGGTAATGTCTTCTAACATGAATGGTATGGCATCTTCTACTCTACCGCTAAGAGAAATCAAACGTGGTAAGTCATCTCTTGGTAAGCCCTGATCTATTTTCTCTTTGAAGAAGCGTTTTAGTACAACGTGACAATTGGCACCACCAAAACCGAAACTGTTAATGGCTGGAAGAGATAAAATGTATTGACACTCGTATTCTACGAACTGTGATTGTTAAATTCTTCTTACCAGCGAATCCTGTTCCATCTTTAGGCCATGGCGTTACATCTGTAACGACGACCATTCTACCCTTTTCTAAAGCGTCTGCACCTTCTCTAGGACGATCATAGTTGATGTTTGGAAGAATGCAGCTGTTTTCCATGCCGAGTAAAACCTAGAAAATTCAAAAGAGACCGAATTGAAGTGGAGGGAAATGAGTAAAATCCTATGAGAAAGTGTGTGGTATTAGAAGCTCCGAACTAGTGAATTAGCATTTTCTGACAAGGTAAGATCGCCACTTATAAGATTCACAATTATAAAAAATATAAATTTATGTACTTCTAAATTCTAAGACATCGTTTTTCAATTGTAAAATAAAAAAAATTGTTCCGTCCACTGGATTTGATCGTACATCTCTTACACGAAAAACTTTATCTCGGATATCTTACCACCGGGCGACGCTGATTCCGATTATTATTAATCCTAATTTTTGACTTCTTAAATATACCACGATAGCAGTTTCAATCTTGAAAATAAAATTTCCCACAAAAACGCATTTTACAGAAAAACCCATATTCATTTGTTAAGTAAATATTGAATTATTGGAGGAAAACTAAGTACCGTCACTCTATAGGGAAAAACTATCAATTTCGTCAAAATGGCGAAAGAAATGATCATGAGCTGCAACCAACGTTGCCAGAGTTGGGTATAAATCTCCAAATCTGAAGATTTATAACATGTATTGTGGTTTCTGACGATATATTTTACTGTTATGGCAAGAGTGCGATCATTTCTCAAATTGGTTTTTTTTAGATTTCTAATAGAGGTCGTCGCGGTCGTATTTTTTTCTTATAGTTACGCTAACGGTCTGGTAATACGAGCTGTCAGTTTGACAGTGAGACAAAGCATGGTGGGCGCAGAATTAGATATAAAATGTGGTTATGCTGTATGTATTTTTAAACAAACTGTTTTAAAAGTGTTTAGAATTGACAAGCTGTTATTGTTTTAACCATAATGTCTTAGACTTACCGCAACGTGCGGAAAACACTACTACTGAAAAATCTCCAGCGGAATTAATGTTTAAGCATCGTCTCTCAAATATATTAGACAACATCAAATCTGACAAAAGACGGTCGTTGCAATCTCGAGACTAAGTATTTGCCAGAAATCAATTCAAGAAGATATGGAACCCTGCTAAAATCGTGAGAAAATTTATATTAGAGCCCTGCATTGACCGAAATTGCAAAAAAAACCGATAACATTCTTGTTTGGCCCGGAAAGCCCGAAGCCAGGTTCAAGAGATCCGCCAGGCTCGACAAGACCGAACGGGTCGACAGGCCCGATGGTGCCGACATAGGCTTGAAAAGTTCTGGACCGGACCACACAAAGGCCCGACCAAGAAACCCAGCCCGTGCAGGCTTCTACGGTACAGTACGAAACTCCTCTGCTTTGTTTAGTATAAAATCAATGCCCGTCCCAGTTCGTACAGAAATAACTACCGTTTTAATCAGTACGAAAAAGATTTCGATCCGGTTCACCTCGGATCAGTAGAAACGAAAAGCCTGAACCGACTCGATAAGCTCAACAAGCCCGACAGGGCCGAAAAGTGTCATCCGACAGGCATTCCAGCCCTGTGGTTTTCAACCTTGTATCCTTTAACTTTAAATTGTTAAACGCTTTTTGCTAAAAAGGTAAATGACACGAAAGTGAGACTGTTACCAACGGAGCCTCCAAGACACCAGGTGACCTCCCTGAGTGCTTAGCTTTATACCGATAAATGAAGCTGGCCGGTGCGGACTTTAATTTTCTTATACTTGTAGGATACGACATGAGTAATAATAGGCTGTGTAAGAGTCCGATGAACAGCGACCTCGGTGCTCTGCAAGGTGATGAAACAAAGCTGTGACATAGCTCTTATTTAAGAAGTTTAGACCTACAAGGATAAGGTAAGTGAGTTGTGAGGTATACGATAAACTGCATGCATGTAAATAAGGGAATTAAAACGCTGGCGCTAAGAGATCTATCTACGTTGTAACTGAAACTGTAAACAGACAGCATGGCGTTAGAGCCGTGGGTTCACAGAGTCTCACATTTAGAGGTTCAGCCATTAAGGAAGTTATCGACATCATAATAGCTACTAACTACGCTGGTAGCTTTATTAAAAAGTAAAGAGTGTTAAATGAAGAAAGATAACAGACGCATCAGTTTTGATATAACAAAACTCCAGAAAGAAATCATGGTATTCTAAAAGAGGTGCTCGAGGCTCTATCAAGACAGACCTTAATCAAGATCTTCAGCGGGTTAATTATAACACGAAGAACAGATAAAATCTTGAAGTTACTGTAAAGTACTTAAAGAAGGCAATCAGTACAACCAACAATGGAAACAGGGCCGACACAAGAACATATGAATGAGACAACTTGCCATATATTGCCTCAAGAAATTTTGCCTTATATCTAACGCCGTCCATGTTCCGATAGCTAAGAATAATGGGTTACTGTAAGTTGTTTGATGAAGAGCGAATTTAAACTTTCAATCAGATCAGTTTTCTCTTAAATAATTTAAAACAAGGAGAACTGGGAGAGAACAGAAACTAACTTATCTGGTTACGCTAGTGGCCAGATTTAGCCGCGACATATCCAGATTAGCTTTCTCAAGCTAAATGAGGAGTTGGAATGAAAAAATTTTTATTAGTCGCTTTAGTTCTGGATCTAGTTTAATTTCTTTCAAAAAATGTTTAAAAAAGCGCAGAGGCAGGAGCAAATAGCAGAGACAAAACGCATCCTGAGTAGAGAATCATTAAAGATGGATTGATGGACGGGGGACGAGACCCTACGAAAGAACGCCAATTCTGACTAACTAGGTCACCTGCGGTGGTTCGATGGTGGTCTACTTATGAGATTACAACCAGGTTAGTTTTTGTTAAGAATGTTAAAAAGAACATAAACATAAGCAGGGCCGGCGCAAGGATGTGCGTAGTAACTAGGTTTTAGGAAATTTAGGAAATTCTGTCATAGGTGTCAAATGTCCTAGCATCTGTCTCGAATAGAAAGGGACATAACCAACACAGTTGGATGGAACGAGAACCTCACTAAAAAGAGAAAGACAATACGGTAACTGTTCAAGAGGGCAAGTACGGAAAGAAATCCAAAGAGAAATTTCTGGAGAAGGCACTGTAAAGAGTTTGATAGTACTCAACACTTGTTCTCGACTCAAACAAGTGTTGAAGAGTAGATTCCCAGCGTTTTTCCAAAAACTAAACAGGTATCCAGACATTTAATAACATTATGAAATCAATATTTCTGTGTAAGTCCCTAATTCTGATTTGCAACTTTATAATTCTGTAAATAAGTAAATTCTAGACGTACTGTTTATACGTAGCGCTTCGGATTATATAAAGATTTTTTTGCATTTGAAATGGCATGACGTAATTCGTGCTATTGGAAACAATTAAATTTACCGCCAAGCGCACATTTTAGAATTAGTTCCTCACTATGAGGTATGGTGACTCTAAAATCGTAACTGTTTCACGGCCCACGAGATCAGATGACAGATAAATTATAATTCGTTTGTCAAATACCACTAGATATGATAATTTTGGAATTTTGTATTTAAAAAGTGAATTTGCCTCACTGTCACTTTAATACCAGTGTACAAATATACAAAGAAAAATATAAACAACTTTTGAAACTTTCTTAAACTCACTTTTACAAGAGAACACATTCCTGAAGCTGGCTCGGTGTGACCAAGATTCGATTTGATCGAACCAACAAACAGAGGTTTTTTGCGATTTGGTGTACAAAACACTTCATCCATAGCTAAGATTTCTTCAGGATCTCCAACTTTCGTACCTAAAACCATTTAAGAATTGAATCAATCTGTTGGGAATAAAATGCCTAAAAATTACCAGTAGCGTGAGCTTCTAGAAAATCGACAGTTGCCGGATCAATATTGCATTCTTGATAAACCTCATCAAGAAGTTGTTTCTGCATGCTACCCGATGGAAATGTGATGCCCTGTTCTTTATAACCATCACAATTTGCCTTTGCATGCATAACCTGTGCGTAAATGCGTCTAGCATCTTTGGACTTCTGTAAATAAACAACTGCGACAGTTTCAGAACGTGCGTAACCGTTTGCATCCGCATCGAACGATTTGCATGATCCATCTAAACTCAACACACCTAACCTGGAAATTATTAATGTTTTTATTACCCATATCTTCTACAGTACGCTCGAATTTACCTAGCAAACTGCAATGATACAATCGGATGTAAACACAATGATGCTCCACACACCAAGGCAGAATTACATCTTCCCATTCGTATAGCCCTGTAGGCGTGTTCAAACGCATAAAGAGAGCTGCTACAGGCCGTATCTACCACGTAAGAAGGTCCTTTCAGACCAAGAAAATAACTAATTCTTTGAGCTTGCATTGAACGAATACATCTATAAATTTACGAATTAATTTGCTTGTTTCGCCATCGAAAGGTTATTAAAGATATTAGTACCCTGTAATGCCGAAAGATGGTGATTCTAATTTGTCGTAAAACCACGTTTTTTCCGTCTCGGAAAAGCAAGCACCAACAAACACGCCAGTATTACTGCCTCTTAATTCATCCGGATGGAATCCAGCATCAAGAATAGCTTCAAAGGATCGTTCGAGCAGCTGACGGCACATTGGATCCATAGCTTCCGCTTGACGATAATGAACACCTGCGTAATAAATTTAAAATTGATTTCTTTAATTATTTTCTACTCTACTAGAATTTTTCTCCTACCGAAGAAGCCAGCATCGAATTTCTCTATGAAATTGATTTTTCCCGTGCGCTGTGGAATTTCCGGATGAGTTGGCTCCCAACGTCTATTGTCACCAGTTACCATATCGATCTTATTGACAAGGTTATAACGGTAGTGATAGACGTCATCGGACTCGGGAAAACGACCGGCCATACCTAAACATTTTTGCAGATAGGTATCGTCTTTATTTTTATTTTCGGTAATGATGATTACCTGTAACGACTAATTCTTCTCCGGGTGCCGGACTGGCAAGAAATCTTCCCGCTTTGAGCACTCTTTCAGCTTCTTCATCTATCGCTGCATTTTGTTCGGTGTTTAATTCAGGGTCAGAAGTGTTTTGTGGTGCCATTTCTTGAGATCAAAAGATTTATACGGGTTAATTATTAGTAATCCTAATAGATCTTTAATTGGTTTTCTCAATTTTATTGTACAGGATGTGTCTGGTTTAGTATTGATTATAGCGAAAAACTACCTTTCCATCTTGAAATCAAATCTGAAAATTTGAATATCGCGGCCTACTTTCGAGATATTGGCGAAAACTTATTTTTTTTTGGAGCTTAATAGATATATATATATAGATTGCTATGGTTGTGTCTAAGAATTAGATCGTAATACGAAAATTTTAAACAAAACAGCCGAATGCTACGCATGAAAACAAGTAAGCATCGGGAAGAAACAGTAGACAAAAAGTACCCTTAGCATTTTTCGTTATTAATACTAAACCAGATTTGACCTACCTTTACATGTTGATCACCTTTTAAAGTACAAAGTATACACAATATCGTGTTTGTGAACGTCTACATAGTACGTAAATGGAAATGAGGAATGTTTAATAATTTAAAAAAAAATCAAAAAATTATCACGCTGTTGAATTTAAATTTAACAGAGATTATAAAAAGCTTCTGGTTGCATTATACATACCTCCTGTTGATATTGTAGATAAGTTAGAACAATAATAGTAGAACTGTTAATTATTTAATTTATTCCAAAAGACTATACGACACTAGTGAAAGACCGTTACCAGAATTAGAAAAATTACAATTTTCAAATTGATAAAATGAGCAGATTTTTATGCCACCCAATCTCAAAACAGTTTGTGGCACTAATGATGCGTACCTGCGTCGTCGTCTTCATATAAAGTAAATTTTATATTCGAAAATTAACTTTTTTCCCACATTGATTATAAAATGATTTGCATACAATTTACAGGTTTAGATCGCATGGTGTATATTTGATTTTAAAGCTTTTGTTTTCATTTTTCACATTAAAATATCATTCCTAATTTAGACCTTTGACTTATTCAATGTGAATAACATTGAATTTTGGAAATGTTCATTAAGTTTTAATATAACTTTGCAATATTAAAACGAATTCATTAAAATGACGATTGCAATTTATTATTAGCAGTTTGAAAAAGGCTGTGACCTGCCTAAATTAGTTCTTTTTTTGGTATTTGTGTGAGAATGTTTTCGTTACTTAGCTTTGCTTGATTTCCTCAGTTAAAACAATGATGGGCAAGAAGATTATGCCTGACATAAACAATTCGATTCAACGAATATCTGACTCTAAATCACTTTGGCAATAAGACTATAGCTTTGATTATCTTACCGCAGAATCCTAGAATTAAAATTTATTTAGTTTTCAAGCACTTTCGTAGATCAATAAATAGTAAATGGTTGTGGAATCTTCAAGTTGTAATTTGGCAAAGTACTGGATTCTTGTCAAGCTTGTGCTCATGAAGGGCTTAAGTTTCTGCAAATATGTAAATCTTTGTAGATTTTTACGTTTTTTCAAAAGGAGCCTCTAGCCACCTGCAAAACTTCCCTTCTAATTTTCATATCCGCAACGTTGCTAAGTCGCGAAAATAAGTATTGATGAGGTTATTTTCAAAAACAAAAGAGGTAATTAGGAAAATATGTGAAAATATCAATTACTGACATTTTCAAATTTCTCACGGTATAGACTCAAAATGATGACACTATGAGTCGATTGGATAAATCATTTCATTGCCAATTAAAATTGATTGCAGGTCAAACATTAAATGGCAATCAAATCATTGGTGCAATGAATGCCAATGTCAACTATAATGTCAAACAATGTGTGCAAATATCAGATATTGACATTAAGACTTAATTTTTTTACCATAATCTGCGTTTTCGTAAAACAATTACTTAATATTCTTCATACGTGTTCTTGATTATCTGTTTTGTTTGTGGAAGTGACAGTAACAGAAGAGCAATATTAAAAACTGTAATACAATACGGGATGTCTCATTAAAAAAAAAACAGTGGATTTCCACAAAAACCATAACGGTCTGCGACCCTTGCTTGGACTACGCCCTCGCACGGCTCACCTATGGACATCTCTGGTCAGGCTTTGTCCTACATTAACCTTCTTAGAAGAACTAAATGTCATTATGGCTCGAGCTCCGCTTTTGCACTCGTTCTTCATTTGCTAACCTATACTTAAGAAAGCTAACTGTCACTACGACTCGGGCCCCTGGTCAAACCTCGCCCTCTATTCATCTTCTTTACAGCACTAGATGTCACTACAGCTGGGGCTACGCCCTTGCATGGGTCATTTTAGTGCGCTGCTAGTCGGTCTTTGTCCTCCATTAACCTTCTTAACAAAACTAAACGTCGTTTCGGCTCTGGCTACGATTCCGCACAGGCAACTTTCGATGGCTCCTGGTCGAACTTCGCCGTTCATTAATCTAACCTACTTTAAAGAGTTAAACGTCAATATGGTTCGGGTTATGCTTCCGCACGCTCCAACTTCAGTGGTTTCTGGTCAAACTTTGCCCTTTATTAACCTTCCTAACAGAGCTAAATGACACTACAACTCGATTTACACTCTCGCACAGTCCACTTGAGTGTGCTCCTAGTAGAGCTTCGTCCCCCATTAACCTTCTTAGCATACCTAGACGTCACCACCACTTGGGCTACCCTCTCCACGGGTCATTTTTGATGCTTTCTGGTCGAGCTTCACTCTCCATTAACCTAACCTACTTAAGAGAGCTAAATGTCACTACGGCTCGGGCTACGCCCTCGCATGGGCCACTTTAGTGCGCTCCTAGTCGGGCTTCGTCCTTCATTAACATTTTTAATAGATCTATACGTCACTTCGCCTTCTATTTACCTTTTTAACAAAACTAAGCGTCTCGACGGCTCGGGCTATGCTCCAGCACGGGCCACCTTGGTTGGCCTCTGGTCAGACGTTGTCCCCCATTACCGTAACTTACTTAAGAGCACGCACCACCTTCAGTGGCTCCTGGTCACACTTCGTCTTCTATTAACCCTCTTGACAGAGCTAAATTTCACTACAACTCTGGTTGCACCCTCGCACAGTCCACTTAATGTGCTCCTAGTTAGGCTTCGTCTTCTATTAGCCTTCTTAATAAAGCTAAACGTCGCTACAGCTATGCGCCAGCACGCGCCACTTTTAATAGTTCCTGGTCAAACTTTGCCTTACATTAACCTAACCTACTTAAGAGAGCTAGATAGCACTACAACTGGGGTTACGCCTTCGCACGGACCCCCTGGTCGAAATTTGCCTTCTGTTAAGCTTCTTAACAGAGCTAAACGTCACTTCGGCTCTGGCTACGATTGCGCACGCTTCACCTTCAGTGACCCTGGTCAAACTTTGCTTTCCATGAACCTTCTTAACAGATCTATACGTCACTACCGCTTGGGCTACGCTCTCGCACGAACCGCTTTAGGTGCTCCCTGGTCGAGCTTCACCCTCTATTAACCTGACCTACTTAAGGAAGCTAAATGTCGTTACGACTAGGGCTACGCCCTCGCATGAGCCACTTTAGTACGCTCCTAATCGGGCTTCGTCCTTCATTAACATTTTTAATAGACCTGGATGTCACATTGTCTTTTATTTACTTTCTTAGCAAAACGCATGGGCCACTTTAGTGTGCTCCTAGTCAAGCTTCCTCCTTTACTAACCTTTTTAACAAAACTGAACGTCACTACCGCTCAGGATACTCTCCCCCATGGGCCTCCTAGTCGTGCTTAATCCTCCATTAACCTTCGTAACAGATGTAGACGTCACTACGATTTGGGCTACGCTGTCACACGGTCCGCTTTGGTGGTCCCTGGACGAGCTTCACTCTTCATTAACCTAACCTACTTAAGAAAGCTAAACATCACTACGGTTCGGGCTACGCGCCACCTTCAGTGGTCAAACTTCGCTTTCTATTAACCTTCTTAACAGAGCCAAATGTCAATGCAACTCGAGTCAAACCCTTGCACAGTCGACTTTAGTGTGCTCCTACTCGGACTCCATTTTAATCTTTTTAACAAAACTAAATGTCACTACGGGTCTGGCTACGATTTCGCACAGTCAGACTTCGCCCTCCATTAACCTAACCTCCTCAACAGAGCTAGATGTTACTACAGCTCGGGTTACGCCTTCGCACGCCCCCCCCCCCCTTGGTCGAGCTTTGCCCGCTATTAGCTAAGTAATAATTAGTTTAAAAATCTCAGCAAAACCGTATAAATAGTAATTATAACATCCTGAGAAAAATTTCCGTACAAATAAGGCAAACATTAACTGACATAAAAGAAAATTGTGTGATTGAACAGACGACATTTTTGATGACGTATAGCGAAAAATGTACCAGGTGGCTGATGTCGTGCATCCAAGTCAGAAACACTTCTCAAAACATTAACTGAAAAAAGAAAACTTCTTACTCAAATATTCCTACAAGACTACCGCCAGTAATAGTCAAGAAACTCCAGATATTGATATTGAAGTTAGTAATCTTTACAGAAGGATCACCCAACAGACTTATGGAAATTAATTCATCCTTTAAGTGACAACTTGATTTATTTGGTAATGGAAACAGTTTCCATATCAATTACTGCCTAAAATTACTCAGTAATGCAATATCGCGCCGCCCTGTTGTTCTCGAAAGGATAAGTAAAGTCTGGTATTTTTAAAAGTAAGCAACGAAATAAAAAAAGTTTGCTAAAATGAGATACTGATAGAATTAAAGTTTATTGCAGTCAAATTATAAAATAAATCTTATGAAAGTTGCAATATCTAGCAGATTGTCTAGGAGCACCAGTGCTTTTAATCCTACAATCTACTATTCTTGACTAATCAGATAAGATCTAAAGTATGATCAACAATTAGTGTCATCAGAGGCGGCCAAGAAAATGGAAAGGCACGTCTTTATTTAAAAGGGAAATAAACGAATTCATACGTAATAATATTTCCTGCGTCGAATCAAAAATAATATTTCCTGCGTCGAATCAAAAGACCCTTCCACTTAAATTCTCACCTTAAAATAAAAACTATTGCCAACTTTCTTTACACAATTTATTAAATCAACTTTGATCTACAGAAAATGCTGAAAATATTTAGCTTCTTCTTCAATACAGAGTGCAACATGTTTCTTCATGTTATCAAAGACTTTTCATAAAGCGTTAATTGTAATTTTACCGCATTCTTTCACAATGTTTCCCTATAAATCTTGCAGAGTATGTGCTGATATCTGGAAATGGTGTTTTTGGACATCGGAAACAGAAAGTAATCAAGAGGACTAAGATCACATGACCTTGATGAATCTTGCGAGATTCATCCTATCTTTGGTGTCTAAGAACGGTTTTCTTGCTCAGGCATACGCAGACAACGGGTTCGTGTTAGTCGCTGGTCGCTTTCTCAACATCATCTGCGACCAAATGCAAACGGCCTGGAGGATTATAAAAAGATGGTGTATTGACAATGGCCTTTTTATCAATCCATCTAAACCTAAGTAATTCTCTTAGTCAACAGAAAAAAAAACAGAAGGCTTAAGGAAACCCATATTATACGTAGACCTCTATCGCTCACGCAGAAGATCAAGTACTTTGTTACGTGCCAAAATAAACTTTAAGACACAGGCTTATAATCAGCGACTAGAAGGCACGAAGAACTAAGTTCGCTGATACCCAGACTAGCAGACAGTCGAAGACGGCTAGGTTCGAAATGCCTACTTACCATTGAAATAGCGCAAAATCGGTATTATTAGAAGGCGCCACTATGGATTCAGCCAGATCACAAGATTCAAAAGGACCATAGTCCCTCTTAAATCGGCAACAGCGTTACAAATACTTACTTAGATTTTCTGAAACAAAAGCTTACTCAAGGCGTTAAACCGCCTTATACAAAAATATTTTTAATTCACTCTGTATAAATGTTTCGTCAATTAAATTTGGAATATTCAAATTGAATCATCAAATCGTTTTCTTTGGATCACTCAGTATATCAAGGTTTTTGAATCACCCGGTATATTCTTTATTAATGAAATTTAATATAACTGCATCAAATTAGTCAAACACTTGGATGACTTCGATATTTTCACTCAAACCAGTGCATACAATTACATTAATAAAACTATCTTTTAAGCTACAAATCTATTAAAAAGATAAATCAAAAAAAAGAAATAAAGGTTACATAACATAAAACAAGCAAAACAAAATACAAATAAAACAAACAAACAGTTGATTATACAAAAACAAAGTCTTTATAGAATAAACGTCAACAATCGTATCAGATCTACGACGCAGAATTCTGGTCAATGACGCTCGATGGGATTCCCAGAAACGCCAAGTGCGTGGGCGTCCGCTCGACGCCGTTCAAACAGCTTACGGCTGCACTTAATGTATATATATATATTACGAAAAGGAAATATCTAATTTCATTTAATAAAACCGTCGATGAATTAATACATACATACAAATTAAAACTAAACCAAATAGTTATGATAAAAAGTATAACTGATTTACATTGCGAATTTACGCTGAACGTTACTGGATTGTAAATTCTTTATTTGTTAAAACAAATAATCAACCAAACACAACATCACGATGATTATACTCTAAACCGTTATTGTAAATGTTTACAATAATGCCAAGGAGAAACTTCCTTGTTTTCTTTTTTTGTTTCCGCTGAACAAATTTTGAATGCACTTGTATCTTTAACCCAAAAGGGTATAAACACTACGGTATTAGTGGGTGTACACTAACCTTGCATAGCTGCACGGTCCAAATCTTTGCTCACACGGGTAACTGCGTATCGGTTTACTTGAAACTTGCAGGCTGGCTACGTCTATACAGCAATGAGGGACCAAATGACGAATTCTACTGGGTTCCGTCCAAGGACGAAAGGAAGGAACAAAAGGATATCACCTTACTTCCGAGGAATGTGCTTTTAAAAGGTAACCCTTGGAAATCCAGCACTACGCTGATGTACTTTCAGAATACTTCAAAACAAAACGATAAACTTCACGGGCCACCACAGCTAAATTGTGTAGAAAACGTCTCACAAGACTTTCCCACAGCCGAGTATATCTGCCTTCTCCAAAGCTCTCGAATCAACTGCTTTCTTCGCGTCGACCACACCCTGATCTCAACGCGCAAAAGCGACTTATCCCGTAACCAAATTACGCAGATTACTACCCCGCGAAAACAGCTACCCTCTACAACCCTATTCCTCAATAGAGGTCGCCACGCATCTTGATTTGAATTAATTATTACAGAATAATTTTACAAATATTAAAAACCTTAACAACTTAGAGGTGAACTTGGGAAGGAGATTAAGCTGGAAGCCACATGTTGACAAGATGGTAACCAAGTAGACAGCGATACTCTAGCAGCTGTGTCAGGTGGTTGGTAGACTCTGAGGTATCAATGCCTGGATAGCCTACTGGCTCTATTATTAGACCTAGAGTACTATACGGTTCAGTGGTCTGGTAGCCTAATGTAAAGCGTACTACCATCGTTCTAACGCTGCCCAAACTACAACGCCTGGTCTGTCTGGGTATAACCGGTGCAATGAGAACGACCCCTACGGCTGCACTTGAGGTTCTCTTGAAGTTGGCGGACCTCCCAACTTAGATTAAGAAGAAAGGCACGACGCCCACCTCAAAGTTCGAAATGCAGTGGGAAGAAATGTCTTTGTACCCTTATAGGGTAACACAGGCGGACGTACTCCAACAAGATTTACTGGTTTTCTATACCGATGAATCGCATACGGATGACAAGCAATTCTCAGGAGCAGGCAGTTACTGGAAAATTAGCATGTGCAAAAGAGCTTCCTTCTAGAGAATCACACCATTCCTTTCCTGGCTAAAATTCATGCCATTCTATCGGTGGCATATAAGGAAGATGTGAGAATGGCGGAGCAAAAGATATATGCCTGCTCCGACAGTCAGGCTGCACTAAAAGCGCTCTGCGCAGCCAGGACAAGAAATTCTCTGTAGAAGAGCTTCCCACAGTAAAGGAGGTTAACCTCGTCTGGATTTCTGGGCACAGCTGGATCCACAGCAACGAGAAGACGGTTGAACTCTCCAGACTCGGGATCGAAGATACTCTTTCTAGGAATATCAAGACAATGATCTCATTAGCTCGGAACGCATGGGCTCACGAGACTCAAAGGTAAATATAGCTAAGAAGCAGTGGCTTTCGCCAGGAAAGAGATTATATATGTAGCTGGTTTTAACTTGTCAAAGTTAAATTGGCTGGAGAACCTTAAGTTTTTTAATTAAGATCCTTGAGGAGCACTACACCTTAAGAAGGTACATGTCGCTTATAGATGTAGAAAAAGAGTACGGGAATGGAATACTTTCTGGGAGAATGTGAGGGTTATGAGAGGCTGAGGTTTAAGACCTTTTAAGCCGTTACACCAACAAGGGAGAAGTTGAACTCTCTAGCCTGAACTGACATCCTTACTTTCGTACGGAAGTCAGGTAGGTTCGGGCAGAGAACAGAGGAAACAATAGTGGATGGTCGTAGAGGTTGTTGAGGGATAAAAAAAGACCTCTAAAGGCTTATTTGCTGACCTTTCGCCTTCCCAAGTGCTGCTACTACAGTGGCAGCATTGATAATTGCCCAAATAATGTGAAATTTAAAGTAGTAGTGTAATGTGCAATTTCAACAGCTGGAATTTTTCAACCTTTATTATAAAGTTATACTTGTAAATGATTATCAAAATGCCTTGATTTCTTTAACACGTCATAATCAGTATAATACAATGTTTTAACTTGCCTTGGCATTATGTTATTATGCCATAGGACGACAAAGTCTTTGTGCCTAAAAATGACAACCCTTCAAAGATTTTTGTGCAATTATTTTGAAGAAAGTTTATACTAACGGATGAAAAAACTCAAAATGAATAGCAACTGAGGCGTAAGATTTTTTAAGAGTTAACAGAAATAAGTTTTACACCGTCTAAGACCGATGGAGAGCGATAAAAGAAGACTTCGAGTCATTAAGAAGAATGAACCGTTAGCATAAATTTAAAATAATGTTTCTGTGCTTAATAGGTATGTTAAATGAAGTCTATACCAGGTCCGGCGCAAGGTCGTGTAAATGATACAACTTACGGTAGGCGCCGCAGTGACTAGGTGCTGCACCATGCCGTGTTCAATAAAACTATTAAAATTTAAATTAAAGCCACCGCCCTGTGTACCATCCTTATGTTAGGCTCCAAATTAGAGGCCTGAGCAGGCCGGGTTTTTAATTAGTCGGGCCTTTACGCGACTTGGATCGAAGCTTGAGGTAGAGTCGTGGCGGGCCTTGGTTTAGAAGTCCATTGGGCTTTTCGGGCCTACATCCTGTCCATCGGAACTATTAGACTGTTGGATCTCTCGGGCTTGTCAGGGGCTTTTTGAACTTCTCGGTCCTTCGGGCTTCTCGGGTCTGTCGGGCCGTCCGAACCTTTCGGGTCTGTTGGACCGTTCGGGCCATACGAGTTTATAGAGATTTTTGAACTCTTCGGCGCTTCGGGTTTCTCTGTCTGACCGTTTGGGCCAATCAAGAAATTACCGGGGTTTTTCGAATCATGTCAAGTTTTTTCCCAGTCAGTGGGGCCGGGCTTGTAGATTTCGGCCTGTACAGGGCTCTACGCCAAATACGGGGCGGCGAATGTAGTCTTGCACGCGGACGGCTCATACCCTAGGAACGGCCCTGCAACTCTTTTATTGTAATCTGATGGCGAGAGTTCCTGATGAAGGGAAACATATCCAAAGCCTTTTTTTAATGGATTGACACGTACTGTAACTAAGATTGATTTATTGTGATAGCTTCCAAAGTGACAACGTTGGTTCTTTTTCCACTCGAGCTTTTATTTGTCCGATGACATCATCAGTTCGAACCAACTACATTTCTACGACCTACACTACTACTTTGTTCAAAATTAGCAACAATATGCTGCAGTTGTGATGGAAGAAATCATCAACCACTGCTACTCCAGGAGAATGTTCACGAAACTCGTTTAAACATAGACGTGGATTATGAATCCACTCACCATTTTTTAAATGTTTACATTTTCTATCACAGAAATTTTATGTTCTCGAGAAAACATTTTATTATTTCAATGCAAGATTTGACAATTACAAGAATAATAAAATAATTATTTATGCAACAAGTGAATAAAGTGTATCTTTTTTTCACGAGAAGGACAGTTTGCCGCACGAGCCGTAAGCGAGTGCGCAAATCCGCCGAGTGAAAAAAATAACTTGACTCACGAATTGCATACAAAACTTTTTTCACGTTCGCAATAAAAATCAAGAACTACCTACTTCAATAACAGCTTTCTCGACGCGTCACATCGATGCGTTCTAATTTCTGACAAATGCCAGTGTGTATCATAGCAACGGCAACCTTCTATGTTTTGTGTTTAAATATTTTGCGATAAAAAATGACACGTTACGATACTTTTTTTCACTCAAATGCGTGAAAAGATTAATCGCTGTCACTTTTCTTCACGCTTCTAGCCCGGTGAAACAAACAAATTAATGAAAAAGATTGCAGTTTTTTAACGAACGTAAAAAAATTTATTTGATTTGATTTTTAACTATAAATCGGACTGAGTTTTCCAAACTAAGAATGAAAGTTGTAGATTTTTAGGAGCATTATATTAAAAGCGTAAAATTAAATTAGACTTTGATACAAGGTAGTTTAGGTAAACAAAAGCAACTACTAGTTCAAGGTCTAGAACCTTTACTACTATTGTTGTTAGTTCATTAACTATTAATTTTTAATGTGGTGAATTATTGTAGGAAAATATTGTTTTAGAAATGTACTATGTTTTTGTCAAAAATTCACTTCCTGTCCAAGCGTAGGGTTCATAGCAAAGTTCATTCTAACAGATTTATGCAGTGGAATTTGATCTTTTCTAGTTATACTGCAATAAATGTGGTAAACTTTTAATTTTTAATTTAATCAAAGAACATTGAAGTTTTGTCTTTTTCTTGATTCCATACTGCAATTTATATCGGTCTAGTGTGGCTTTGCTCTGTTTACGTTGTTTGCACTTAGTATGTATAATAATGTAGTGTACCTACATACTATGTGTGGCAGGTCTCATCACAGCTACGCTATTTGGGTCGATGAACAGGGCCGTACCGGGCTATGATGCAAAGAGGCGGCTGCATCAGGCGGCACCGTAAGTTGACGGCATAAGCAGCGAAATAAAAATACAATTTAAACCACTCAATAATTAATAGTGGTTTACTTAACTAATCAGGAAAGTGATACTTTACTGACATGTTACGTACAATATTTTTTCTAACGCCGGTTTTTTTTCGATACGGTAATCACATACAGGGTGGTGTTTGGTACAGATATTGTACTTATAGGTATACCGAATTATGCTTTTATTATCTTCCCAGTTGATTTTACTGTAAATATGTAAAAGTGTCCAGGATGGAACTAAATTTATTTATAACTGAGATTTTCTAATAAATAGTTGGTTTATTTATGTATTCTTTTAATAAATTACATTTTATTATTAATTTTTAAATGTAAGCTCCTGTACTTTAAATACTATCATAACTGGCAAATTTTAAGAATGGAATAATGTGGTCACGTGAATACAGCGTTTGACTTGTAATCTAGAAGTCCTCCGTTCGAGCCCCACTGTCGCAAAACGTTGACATTTTTAGTTTTTTCTTTAATTTTTATATTATTAAGTTTTTTTTATAAGTAGAATTATTCTAGTTAATCATTACAAAAAGGAGATGTCAAATAAAAATTTTAAAAAAAATTTTAAAAAATTAGTAGCCGGCAGCAGGAGTCGAACCCGGATCTCATGATTAGAAGTCAACATCTGTAACCAAACAACGAAATTCTTCATTTGTTGATACTGTCAAATTTCAGTATTTGCATGGCAGCACTTTAAATTTGTATTAAAAATTAATAACAAAATGCATTTCATAAATAATGTGTAAAGAAAGTTGGACAGTATTTAATTATGAACATGTTTTGCATTTACATATTTGATGTAAAAAACTTGAAACAATTTAAAAGAAATCACAAATAATTAAAAACCGTTTGAATTTTTTCCCAATAATCACGTTGTCTATATCTATATCTACGTATCCAAGGTGGCAAAAACAAAATTGTAAATATAAAGAAATACACGCTCTGATCTGTTTGCGTTGGTTTTGCATAATTGTGTAATTATTCGCAATTTTGGTTTTGTATTTCTTAAAAATGAATGAAAGTGGTAGTGAAGAGTTTTCGTGTACACCTCCAGAAGAAGAATAAATGTTTTCTTGAACTTTGTACTTATTTTTGTGAGTCAGAAAAGTACTTTACCTGACTAGTACGGTAAAGTACTTTCCTGACTAGTTAAGTAAAATCTAGTTTTTATAGCAAAATGAATAAAGAAAAGCCTACTTTCGAATACGGTGTTAGAAAAAAATCTTTACGCAACGCTTTCTATATTGGTCTATGTTGTTCCGATATTGATTTAAATACGACTTATAATTTATCGCACCCCTCTGCCTAAGCGCTTTCGGTACACTGTGATTTCGGTTTCTGGTGCATGTGCATCGTTGGCGAGCGCTCATCGAAAGATTTTTGATCTGACGGCGCGAAGCTATTATTTTTGTTTGTCTGTTACCTACAAATCTTACTAGCTTTGCAACTTATTTCTATCGTTATTTTATCTACCCTATTTTAATACCATCATTATATTTAATCATTTTCAATCACCCCCCGCCATGATTGCATCTTTGCGAAGGACTGTAAATTTTTATTTAATATTCTTATTACCGTATGGAACGAAAAAAAACATTTAAATAAAGAGGAACAAGGAAGAAAGCTGAGCTATGTTATGAAGGAATTCTTAGTACAAAACTCTTGTTTAGATGAGCCGTCCACATCTACATCAACAGCAACAGCGACTGCTTTGGATTTGGCAAATAAAAACTCAGTGCCTCCCCAATCACTTCTAGAAGAAGTTGTTGAAGAGAGCCAAAAAATAACACCATTAGAAGTTCACCAAGAGCCTGGTAGCAGTAGCAGTGGCAGCCAGCAGATATTAAACGAAATTCCTTCTTATCCTGCATTATTGAATGCTTTCTGCATGTCATCTGGAACTCGTTCAATACTGATTAAGAAGGGTCCGCATCAAATTAAAAAATTCGAGTTTCCTATTAATAAAGAAAGGCGTAGATTTTCTCCTTTGCATTATTTGAAAGTGTTGACTATTGAGCAATGGTGAAGTCGTTGAGAGAAGTTGGTTGATTTACTCTGTTACAAACGATGGTTGTTTTTGCTTTTGCTGTATATTATTTGATAATTTGTCTGCTGTTAGTGACCGGCCGAAAAAAAGGCTATTCTGACTGGGGAAATCTTATAAGAACCCTCACGATGCACGAAGAATCTGTAAATCACAAAAATGCTTTTAGAGCATGGAAAGAATTGGACATTCGATTAAAGCAGAAAAAAACTATTGACGCTGAATATCAACGAATTACGGATATGGAGATTCAGCATTGGAGAGGAGTTCTAAAAAGAATTATGTCAATAATTAGACTATTGGCCTCACAATGCTTAGTTTTTCGT
Source organism: Ignelater luminosus (assembly GCA_011009095.1). NCBI lineage: Eukaryota > Metazoa > Arthropoda > Insecta > Coleoptera > Elateridae > Ignelater > Ignelater luminosus. Next base: position 9,498 of record VTPC01000765.1, on the reverse strand, counting down.
GGAACAACTGAACATTTGTTTCAGCTGAATAACAGAAACTTCCTAAAGTTGGTAGAATTGCTTTTTGAGGTTGATCCGGTGATGGAAGAACATATCAGGAGAGTTAACGTGAATCTGATAAACGGCCTGTGTCTTATCTAAGCAATAATATACAAGATGAATTGATAAATTTAATGAGAAATGTAATTTTAAGCAAAATTGTCGAAATAACAACTTTTTTTCTATTGTACAAGAACTTTACACTTTTTTCTGGTTCTACAAAGCGTTGGGAAGTGCTAAACAAATATGTTTCACAATTAACTCTAAAACCATTAAGCTAGGTGGTCAAGCAGAGTTGATGCGTTAAAACCTTTACGATTTCAACTTTGCAAAATCTATGATGCATTATTCCAAATAATAGAAGACGTCAACAGAGATGCATAAACTAAAGTTAAAGCAAGAGGGTTAGCAAAAAATATTAAACATTACAAGTTCATATGCGGTGTCATTCTTTGGCATGATATTTTATTTGAAATAAATTCAGTCTCAAAGCTATTGCAATCTATAACTATAAAATTGTCAGATAGTGTATGGATGTTATCAGAAACCATACAAAAAATGAAAAGTTATAGACAATCTGGATATGATCAGATGAAAATTGCTGCTAGTGAGTTTGCAGAGAATCTTGAATGCAGTACAGAATTTCCTACTGAAACTGAAGTTAGAGCCGAAAGGGAAAAGCATCAACTTGACTATGAAAAAGCTGTCGATGAACCCTTAACAGATGAGAATAAATTTAAAATAAACTTTTTCAATTATATTCTGGACATTACCCTTAATTCTCTGAATGGACGATTCACCCTTCTGGAAACCCATAGCAAAAATTTTCAGTTTTTATTTGACATTTTAAAACTCAAGAGTATACCCCGGTAGCACGATCCGTTGGCCCAACGTAGGTAATTTGTGGGATTGGTTGGGAAACCGTGGGTTACTTTGCCAACAAAAACTATCAGTTGGGTCAACTTTGGGGGAAGGTTGGTATATTGTAGTCTTTGCCAACCACTTTTCATTGTTGGCCCAACGTTGGCAGAAGGTTGCCCAATATTTGGTGTTTTCAGCGAGTATTTATTGCTGTTGGCCCAAAGTTGGCAAAAGGTTGTCAGATTCGGTAATTTCAACGAGTATTTTTCATTGTTGGTCCAACGTTGGCAAAAAGTTATCAGATTCGGTATTTTCAGCGTGTACTTTTCATTGTCGACTAATTAATTAATTTTATAAACAATATAACAATGAAAATTGTTTAAGTATATAATAAAATTTGAACTTTTTATTTGAATTATTTGAGATGTAAGAGATTCGATGATGGAGTAAAAACGGTAATTTATTAACGCATTTATATTTTATTATTTATAAATTATAAATAATCTTGGTCTATACGACGCATGCAAAACAAAGACATACAAGTGTCATTGAATAGTATGTATTAGAAAATGATACCAATACACGCACTGCTTTACCGCGCAAACAACTCAACCGCATGATTTAGATGATTTACATTCACATCATTATCGGTCGGACATTCTGTTGTACCGATGTTCGTTTGTTGTGTTTTCTCTCCGAAACAAACTTGTGGATTACTTTAGTATACTCAATAATTTTGCTGTATTCTGGGTAAGTGTAACTGTAGCAGTTTTTCATATCTGGTAAGTAATTGTAAGTTTTTAATATCTAAATTAAGATGTGATGCAACTATGATTGCAAAGATTTGTAGGTTATGTTATTAGTACACGTTATACTTATAAACGACCGACGTTTACCTTGGGGACACAACAACCTGTCTTTTTCTTATCAATTATAAATCTATTTTTTCACCTTAATCAATTGAAGTATTGTGTTAACAAATTAAAATAACCAAGAGATTAATAAATTATGAGAATTGTGGTTTGTAATGTAAAGAAAAACACATAGTATCTCCAGGGTATGTCATGTTCACGTTCCATAACCCGTATTTTGTAATTTTAGTTCTTGATTTTACTGACATCCTTGGCCATGTCCAATTCGGCATTTTATTATTTAATGTATAACAAAAGGATTTGATGTTAGTTGTTAATTGTCAAGGTCTGTTACACAGTTCGCAATGTCATACGTTGTGATGGAATTTGATGTTTCTAGTGATGGAGGAGTCAGCCTTATTAGGAAAGAATGGTTAACACCTCGTAACAAAGAATCATTCTGGCCACCCTCCAAGTTGTCTAGCGTGTTTAATAAATCCCTCACTGAAGGTCATGTTCCAGATGAACCCTGGAAGCTGTATAGTGTTCGGCGCATATTTTATGAAACAGGTTAGTAAAATAAGGCAATCAAATTATAAATTAGGTCTATTGTATATTATTTTTCTGTTTCAGAATGACATTCTAAAAGCCAGACAAAAATTGAAAAGGGATGAAAATGAAAGTGATTAGTGATGTTGCTTCTGAGTGTGATGATGGAGTGAACTAATATATATTTTTGTAAGAATAAAGCATACTTTATGAAATTTATATTTTTATATAGACCTGTATTACTTTAATTTTGATACCTCCTACATTTACCTACTATAAAAAAAAAACTACATTGTAATAAATGTTTTACTCAAAATATATCTATGTTGTTTTATTTGACTATGACATTAATTAATTTAAACCTTAGTTTTTAAAAGGTCATTGTTGGCGAGTATGGAAAATGGTTGGTTGGACTGTAGGTGACTGTTGGCAATGAGTTTTCTGTGTTAGTTAATACTGGGAGGTTTTTGTTGAACCAACGTTGGGAAATTGTTGGTTGGACTTTGGGTGACTGTTGGCAATTCGTTTTTTGTGTTGGTTGATAGTGGGAAATCTTTGTTGGACCAACGTTTGGAAATGGTTGGTTGGGAAATCGTAGGCAGCTGTGCCAAATCTTACGGTTGGCCAACCATACTTGTTAACAAAATGCCTACGTTGGCCCAACCATTTTTGCTACTGGGGTAGATGACAAAACGCTAGAAAATTATTGTAGTAGATATCCTATGGGGTTTCTGGATAAAGTAGGTCACGGCAAAAGGTAAAAAAAGGTGTAAACTGGGGGCTATTGTATAAAGTAGGTCACGTGTAAAGGTGAGAAAGATGTAAAGGGAGGTGTGCAAAGGTGGCAGGTAAGGTGTAGTCGGGCAGGTGGTTGTGGGTGAGGTGTGTGTAAAAAGGTAGGTGTGAGGTAAAGGTGTTTGGGGACCGTTGGGCCACCTGGCTGTGGGAAAATAGGTGTGGTGACCGGGCCACGTGCGCCGGGCGCTCTAAATCTGTCAAGGGGCGATGAATAGTTAGTGAGGAAAGGTTATAGATAAGATATGCGTGTGTGATAAGAAGAAGTAGGTGAAAGTAATGAGGAAATGATATAAAAGAGTCGTTAGGTCGAGAAGTGTTGACCCGCGGTGAGTGATAAGGAAATTGGGCTAGAATTAATGGTGTTATTTTTAGGTATTGTTTTGTAAGAAATTGGGGTGGAATTAAATGATATTATTGTTAGATGTAGTTACAAAGGTTGAGGGGTAATGGCCTGGAATTAGTGATGCGTAAAATTAAGCAAATTGTTGACGTATTTTTGTTTGTTTTGTATCATAATTAGGACAATAAGATGTATATAAGAAGGCATGCGATCATGGTTTTATTAATTAAGAAATAGTTGTTATGTGAAATAAAGTGACGGTGTGACCAAGTAAGTTATTGCATTTATTATCTTGATACACTGGATGTCTTTACTACAGGAAATAAATTCAGTTAGTAATATTGTATGTAAGAAGAGAGTAAAAGCAAGCGAGTTACCTGTAGGGGTAAAGCATAAGATAATTGCTATTAAAGCTATAAATGGGGAATTTGGTAGAGGCATACTCGTTGTGGTAGAGGACCCGAAGCTGTTTTTACCTCGGCGGTTAAACGAAGTGTTTACAGAGCAGAAGATTGAAGAATGCAAATCACAGAATTTGGCGCTGATATTCTTGGGAATGATTGAGTTGGGAAAAAATAAAAATAAATCGCCGCTTTTGGAGTTCGTTTCAATGGAGGAGGATAAGTGAATAAATAGGTATATGCTTATGCATAACAGCTGGACGTATTTAATTTTATGTGTAGGTTAACATGTTATCATATAGGAATAGAGCTTTAACTGCATATCATTATGATTTAATGTTAAATAAGGATATTAATAATTTTGTTCACATTTCTTGTAAAGTGCTACCTGAGTTTTTAAGGTTAGGCGAGCGCATGAATGGATATTTAGGAGGTTCCAGCCCTTTTTTTTTTATTTTGTAAACAATTTAATTTAAGTCATAATTTGTTTAAAAAAGAAGCAAGTGATTTGGATTTAATATTTCCAAACAGTTTGTATAATAGAGAGCATCAAAATTGTGTTGAGGTCAAGTTCGAGAACGGTAGTAAAATAGATTACATTTTTCTTTATGATAAGCCTCAAGATATATTTTTACAATTCGATTTTAATTTTCTATGTATATTAATTTCTATCAAAGATAATAAATTTATTTTAAGCACTCAGTTTTTGCAGTATATTGAAGATAGGATTCCAGTTTACAAATTTAATTTAAAAGACTATAGAATAAGGAAGTATTTAGGTAATGACAGCATTCCTTCTGTTAGGATTTTAGAAAAAGAAAAAGAGTTGTCTTTTTTAAAATTGTATGACCTTGGGAGCATTTACGATAATTTCTGCAGAAAACCAAAAGTATTAGAGAAATTTAAGGTAATTGTTTACAAATTAATAGTTGTTGGCAGGATTTTTAAGAGAATACAGACAGTTAGAAAACGTAAGATATTGAATATAGAATTCGAAAGTATTGATTGGAACCCGTGTGATTGCGTTTATAATGTAAAGGTAATTGAAACAATTAACGGTGTTGCTTTCAGAGAACTAATGCAGAAATAGGTTTTATGTTATAAATTATAATGAGGGAGAAATCAGATATTCAAAATTGTGGGATTAATATAATTAAGTGTTTAGATAAAGTAATACCGTTTTTAAGGGAAACAAAGGATTTGAATGTAATTAATCGCTGGTTAAAGGTCATTGACATAAATATTCGGCGAAACAATCGTTTTCTAAAGGAACATTTCAAGGATGGAGCAGGCGTCAACGTAAATTTCTTACACACCTTCAATGGACACTTAAAAAGATGTCGCCTTGAAGTTAATGGTATAAAATTGCGATGTATGAACAAGAAAGTTTCGAAAAGTGAAGTTGTATGGAAAGACGAAGTCATGTTTTCAAATTCGAATTAGAACTGGTGTTATAATAAACTTGCAGTTTACAGAACTTGGGAGATTCTTAAATGAATGTTATAAATTAATCAAAAGACGAGTTAGAAATTTGTTTAAACAGAAAAAGAATTTGAAAATAAATGTTGTTTTATGTAGTGAATACTGCAAGGAAGGCGTAGAAGATTATTGTGAATTTAAATATTTTAATACAAAGAATGCATTACTTTTATATGAAGATACAGATCAATGCGAGAATTGGTATCGAGATAATGTAGTGTCAAGTTTAGAGCATAAATGTACGGAATTCGAGTTGTCACAATCAGGATGGCGGCTTAAGAGAATCGTTTCTGTGCAAGTTAATATCAACAATTGCGATTATATATTTCACGCTTCATCATATGTACCACTACCAAAGTTTATACAAGCAAAGAAGGCTGTGATTAATATCAAAAACAATGATAATAACTGTTTCTTTTGGTCTGTTACTGCAGCATTGTATCCAGCCACTGCAAATGTATGTTCAGTGTCTTCCTATCCACATTTTTCAAGGGTGTCAAAGACAGGTCTACCTTCTCCGATGATGTTAAAACATATAAATAAATTTGAATGTATGAACAGTATATCGGTTAATGTATTTTCAACATTTTACGAGAAACAACAACCGACTGTTTGTCCTGTTTACTTGACAAAATGTAGGCAAGATAGACACGTGAACTTGCTGATGATTCAAGAAGAATCTGATGAACGTGCAGAGGAGAAGAAAGATTATTTTGACGAGTTGGTGATAAAAGAAAAGGTTAAATCAAAAACTGCACATTTTTCTTTAATTAAAAATATGTCTCGGCTGGTTAGGAATCAACTATCGAAGCACAAGAGTAAAGTTTTTATCTGCGATAGATGTCTTCAGTACTTTACAACGGAAACAAAGTTAAGCGTACATATAAAAGATTGCGAATTGATAAATAAGTGCAAAATAGAAATGCCGAGCGAGGATAAGAAGTGGCTGAATTTTAAAAATTTCAAATACAGGCAAAAGATGCTATTCGTTCTCTATTGCGATACTGAATCTTTATTGATGAAATACAGTGATAACAAGGCGCGTAATTCGAGAACGTTTAAGTATCAGAAGCATAAAGCGTTTAGTATTGGATATTACTTGCATTGCAGCTATGACAGTGAATTGTCTTTTTTTAAACAGTATAGAGGACTAGATTGCATTAAATGGTTTGGCAAGCAATTAAAGGAAATTGCTGAGAAATATGGAAAACTTTACTTTTCCGAGCAGCCCATGAATGTACCTGATAATCTGAAAATATCTGCAATTTCAGCCTGTTTTATATGTGGCCAGCCATTTGCTACAGATGAGATAAAAGTGCGCGATCATTGCCATTTCACAGGCAATTTTAGAGGAGTATGTCATCAAGCGTGTAATTTAAATTTTAGACTGCAGCCGATAATACCTGTAGTATTTCATAATCTGAGCAGGTATAATTCTCATTTTATATTCAAAAGAATAATGAGGTCCTTCGAAGGTAAGATCAGTTTGATTCCAACTACTACAGAAAAGTATATTTCGTTTACAAAAGATTACTTAGATACTCGAATAAAGTTTCGATTTATCGATTCATACAGATTTCTCGATAGATCCTTGGATACTTTAGTATCTGGCTTAAACGAGAGCGACTTTCAAATATTGAGAAGGGAAAGTTCTTCAACCATGATGACTGAGCAGCAGTTAGAACTGTTAATGCTAAAAGGAGTTTTTCCATACGAATACGTTGATAGCATGAGCAAACTAGATGAGATGCGTTTACCCTGCGGAAGCAAGTTCTATAGCAGTTTAAACGAAAAGGGTATTACGCTGAAAAATCATCTACACGCTAAAGTGGTGTGGAATTCTTTCAAAGTACAGACATTGGGAGATTATAGTGATTTGTATTTAAAAGCAGACGTGTTGCTTTTAGCAGACGTATTTGAACATTTTCGCAAACATTCGCATGAAATCTACGGCTTAGATCCTGCTCATTATTTTAGTTTACCTGGCTACTCATGGGACTGTATGCTATCGCATACTAAAATAAATTTGGAACTGTTTACAGACGTTGACATGCTACTTATGGTGGAGAAAGGAATTCGAGGGGGTTTGACGCAAGTAGCAAAAAAGTACAGTCGTGCAAATAATAAATATATGCCGTTGTATAAGCCCTCTAAGCCTTCGAAATATTTAGTTTATCTAGATGCGAATAATTTGTACGGACATGCACAATCGCAACCGCTTCCTTATGGTGGTTTTAGATGGTTGTCGGAGGGGGAAATTGACGATTTTAATGTAACACAGGTTGATAACGAGAACGGCATAGGTTATTTTTTAGAAGTAGATTTAAGTTATCCAGATGAGCTTCACGATTTACACAATGATTTACCGGTCTGCCCAGAACAAAGAGCTGCAGAAGGTTGTAAAGAAAAAAAGTTGATGGCTACTTTTTATAAGAAAGAGAAATATGTGATTCATTATGTAAATCTGAAGCAATGTTTAGCGCACGATTTGAGATTAGAGAAAATACATAGAGTAATAGAATTTAATCAGTCGCGTTGGATGAAGGCATACGTGGAGCTAAACACGCGTCTGCGAACTCAGGCGAAGAATGAATTTCAGGTAACCTTCTACAAACTGATGGTGAACGCTGTATTTGGAAAGACCATGGAAAACGTGCGCAAGTATCGGGACGTCCGCATCTTCACCAGGTGGCACGGTCGTTACGGTGCTCGAAACTTGATCGCGAAACCAAATTTTCATAAGAGTACGATATTCTCGAAGAAGCTGTTAGCGATAGAATTAGAAAAAACGCGAATCGAGTTTAAAAAACCCATTTACGTAGGTATGGCGATTTTAGATTTATCTAAAACGGTTATGTACAGTTTTCATTATGATTATATATTAAAAAAATTTAAAAAGGTAAGACTACTGTACATGGATACCGATTCCTTTATATACGAAATATACTGCAAGGACTTCTATAAAGACATAAAGCCCGACCTTATTCGTTTGTTCGATACTAGCAGTTATGCCGAAGATAATGAATACGGTCTACCGCGCGTGAACAAAAAAGTACTAGGTCTTATGAAGGATGAGGCTGCGGGCAAAATTGTAACTCACTATGTAGGACTTAGACCTAAGATGTATAGCATTGCAATCGAAAACAAAGTAAAAATCAAAAAAGCCAAGGGCGTGAAAAAGTACGTAGTTCGCAAATTTATAGGTTTTAACAATTTTATAGATATTTTAAAGAAAGGCATTGCAGCTAGAAAAAGTTGCAAGTTTTTCAGGGAACTCCTGGTCGATGCAAAGCAGGCGACCGTTTTGTTAAAGTCTCAAAATTGTATCCATTCGTACCAGCATGAAGTATATACTGTTAGACAAACTAAGGTAGCACTTAGTTATATTGATGACAAACGTTACTTGTGTAAAGATGGAATTCATAGTTTAGCATGGAATCATTACAAGTGTAGAGATGAATCCTAGTTAAATTTGTTTTACCATATTATTGTAATTAGGTGTAAGAATGTACCTATGTTGTTAATAAAATGATGTATAGCTCGATATGTTTTTATTTATTTATAAATAAAACTCAATATTAAAGTTTAGACAATTTATTTAACCAAGATGTACTGTACATAGAAAGGAGAAGTATACAAAGCAGCAACAATAACAAATACAATAAATCTATTATATCTATCTCAAGTCCTTTTCGTGAATCCAGCTTTTTTTCAAATGACCCAGCCACTTCACGTACAATTTCTTTCCCTTCTTCTTTAAAACTTTTTCAATCAGATAGACATCTGGATGATTAGTTTTCTGAATCTCTTGTTCATAAAACCCTCCTAATATTCTATTATTGTACATATCTTGCAAGATATACATCACAGGTGTTACTTTCTTGATATCTACTATTTTAAAAAGTTCCGGCGACCAGTTGGCGTGATATCCTTTCGTGAAGACGCTTTTATATTTGGAAGTTCTCACGACATCACCGATGCTATACCGAGGAGGTTTTGCTACCTTTGATCTGTTGTCATAAACGGTCAACCTTGTGGTCGAGGTTACATCTGCGGGGCGCATTCCAATAGTTCTACGCTTAGCATGATTGTAGTCGTGCATGACGTCTTGCAAAACATCTATCCATTTATACTTTCCTCTAAAGCTGAAAATCTTGTAAAGTTTAGACTTTATGGTGCG